>OOFE01016890.1:10028-28472 GCA_900323365.1 Monocentris japonica
AGAGAGAGGGAGAGAGAAACACACACACACACACACACACACACACACACACACACACACACACACACACACACACACACACACACACACTATGACTCATTCATATACTGTAGCCTAATGGTTATCTTTTATACCTTACATTTATTTAGAAACTACAACATATATTTACATGCCGCATTATTCTTGTGTTTCATATTCTTGTGATGCGACACTCCATGTGGACAGTTAGGGGAAACTTTCAGCACCACAAAGAGAGGACAGCTCCGCCAACACTACTGCCTCCCTCCCCTGAACGGGAACAAGGGCAAACGTACTGTAAGGCATTCACTCAACACGTATTCCAGAGAGACCTGCCAAGAAGCACGAGAGTGATGATCCTCTGGAAACGAGGTGGAAAAGCCTATGTAAGGCGCTCCTGTTTTTCGGCATACCATGAAAAATAGACATATGCGCTGAACGAGATATTAGATATGTGAGAGGCTTGTTCTGCGCAGGCTGAAGAGAGAAGTCAGTGCGTAAAGGCAGCATAACTTAAAATAAGATGTGCCGATAGTCAACTGTCTGGCCTATATGGACCCAAAACATATAGACAAACTGCAGTCCGGACATGAAACATTGCAAGACTATTCTCCACGCCGACAAAAAGAGCAACGCACACCAGTTCACTAAACCACTGCGCTTGTTGCAGTTCTTGCAGCATTCTTCACACTAGCGGCATACAAGAGAAATCTAACTTACCTTTCCAAATGATCTGTAGGCTTCTGTACGTGTTTGTCTCTTAAAAGCAGAAGTGACCCATAGTGGCGGCTCTGTAAAACTTTTATTTGCTGCGCAGTACGAAAACCGTATAAGGAAACGTATACAGCCTACAACTACCAATCGAGCGACTTTAGTGAGCGTTGGTTATCCTTCTCTCTAGAAACAAAGAATTGGAAACTCAAACCAAAGAAGAGTTCCTTGAAGAAGCCTAATCCTTCAGCAAAAAATGAGTATCCTGTACCGTTATCTATAGTGCAGTTAGTGCAGCGGTGGAGAGCCAGCGCATACAAATCTGTCCATGCTTCTCCTGCAGCGAGCAGCTTGCTCAGCCTCCCTGGGTCCTAAAGCTGCGCTTAACTAAACGCACTGACATAACCCACTGTGCCTCTCTTGAAAATGTAGCCAATCAGTCTCTTGAAATTTAGTGATTTTCAAATGAGAAGTCTGCAAAAATATTCTTCTTAACAGTCATGTAATCTGGTATTGGATTTTAAAACGTTATTTTTCAAAATAAAACAAGTGAAAAACACTGTCAGTGGGGTGAGATCATGTCACTTGTTTCCAATTCCAATTCAAGCATTGTGTCTTATCCTGCCTTGTTTCAAGATATTGTGAGTTGTTTCTAGATAATTCCTAAAACCGTTTTTTATTCTCACTTGGTTTAAGAAAAATGAGACTGAAAGACTAGGTATAAGTCTAAATGAGTTGTTAAGATGAACATTTTTGCAGTGAATTTGCTTGAAGATATCAGATTTTATAACTCACTTCTGTGGTCAAGATAACGTCATCATGACGGGTAGAAAAATAGCAAGTCAAGCTCCGCAGAAGCTGGCCCACATAAGTGATCACGTGGACTATCAAGCTCAGCTCAAGAACAAATTTGTAGACATAATTCAGGCTTGGCGGTCGATACAGCCTCACCTTGATGTTTTGTCACAGGATCTGATCACTCTCTGAACTAACGCTGACCCCATGTGAAGGCATTATAATCTATGTGTTTTTTTTTTGTTAATAATCTACACATACAACATAAAATAACCTACATGTAGATTAAAATCCACTGGAGTCTAGGATCACGTGTTTTTCCACACAAAGACACACTCCTGTTCATGTTAAATCTTTCTCAAATACAGATCTAGCGTCCATCCCCTCCCTAATGACATTTAATAGCCACTGTGATTACTGCTCCAAGTCCTGGTCCAGAGGGTGGAGTTGTATTGGTCTTTAGGTGTTGTATCCTGCTCATTTAGAAATCCCAACCAACTCTGAAGTAATGCTATTCATGAATCCCCCACTTCATGCATATCTGTCAAAATCTTTCATGATTAAAGTTTTTTTATATTATTTACCCTCTGTTGAAAGAAAATCTTGCAAGGACAAAATATTCTATTTGGCTTCAAAATTGAATTTCTATATTGATGCATGCATGTATTCCATCATCGCTTTGAATCAGTCCATCAATTCATGCATTATTCTTCCCATTTCTTTCTGTCTGTTTGGATATTCAATGCCAGGCCATTTTGCACTCCAATATTTTTACAATCTCATGTATTTCTATAAGGGTAAATATGGATGCAACCTCTCCCCCTGTCAATCAATGCAGGGGCTGGCTTTTCGAAATGGAGTGAACAGACATTCAGAGTGGAGCCTGCAACCTCTTCCCTGCCTGCATTTTAACAGGCCTGTCTGGTGTGACCAGTGTGGGAGAGGGTCATATCCAGAGGGAAGGGAGAATGCCAATCAGTCCTAATTCTCCCCACAAACTCATAATCCCACACATGGACCTTTAAAGGACCTCATATTCTGCAAGTTGCATATGTTGTCTGTTAGGCAGCAGTGCCAGTAAGGGTTGGTGGTTCATGTCTAAATCGATTTAAATGCAGCAATGGGAGAACATGTCCTGTCTATTCGGATGTTTAATAACAATTATGCTTCATTATATTTTAGTCTAATTGGTTTCAACGTCCTTGTTTGGAGGATAACATGACAAATGGTTGTCAATATTGAATTGGACAACTGGGCACTGACTAGAGGAGTTTATCATGCACAGATCCAACCAATGAGCAGCACAGGTGTAAAGGGATCCAATAGGAACTTCATGTTGTAGTTCTATAGAGTCTCAACCCTCTGTATTAAACAGAAAGCTATCAATCAATTCCTCTGCTAAATCATGGTTAGTTTGGTTACTCGGTTGAAATATTATTTTGTAGTTATTATTTCTCGGAAAAAAAATAATTCAAAATTGAGTCAATAAAATGTATAGATTTCAATGCCCTAAAACATGACACTTTATGGTCCTTATACCTGAAGTAAAATGTTAGGGTCCTGGTAGTATTAAGCTTCTTTTTTTTTTAACATTTGGAACCTTCAAGCCTGGATCTGGCAAAGTTGGTGAAAATGAGGACAGTGTTTTCCACTTAACTTAACTGAAACGTTGTCTCAAATGAATGATTGAGACATAATATTTCCAAAATGATACCAAACAGTGGCATGTTAAAGGTCCTTAAGGGGCCCATAGAAGAATTTGGTTTTGGTGGTGTGTCTAAAATGGTAAGTACCAGTTTGACCCACTGGTTGGGAAACAACGATGAAACACTATGCAATCATCTGTCCATGGTCTTGTAGGTATACATAGGCTGTTGAGGCAAGTCAGCAGTTAGGAGTGTTGCTTTGTAAAATCCCTCTCACATTGTAGACTAGATAGTCAATACTAGTTAATAGTTATAAAATCATATCAAGAACTATTTCATAGCGTACACTTTGTAATTCCCGGCCTGAGGAGCTTAAGCTGGTAAAACTAGTGTCATCTTTTGAAACACTTTTTACAGACAGGCATACAATTTGTTCTTACCTATTTCATTCCCATTGCTTTTGTCAGCATTATCCTTTTCCAACAGTTTTAATGAATGACTGGCAGTTTTTCTATTATTTGTAAAGCACTTTGTAGCACTGTTTTGCAAAATGCTATATGAATAAAGCTTGTTCTTCTTCTTCTTATTGTTGTTGCATTAGCCTGTGATATCTGAAGTGTCTCAACTTGTGCCACTGCCATGCTATGCTATGCTAGGCCCTGCAATATGTCAGAATGTGATCTTGAGAGGCACAGTCACAGTTCAAATCCATTTACATTCAATTGGTGTTCCTGGATGGAGGAGAAAACTGAGGACTCAGCTGCTGAATCCATGGCTGATATGCAGGAGAAGCGCCTACATCTGCAACTTGTTAATCATGTAAAACCAAGAAAGCAGTGACACACAATGAGGTCAAAAATCAATCTTGAATAAGATAATAATAATCCATGATCTTTTATTCATTATATGTTCAAGCACACAGGTGTATACAGAATAGTGTCTGACAGACATGTAGTATGCAGGCCATTACAATGCATACATATTGTCAGATTACTGCTTCACACATTGAACAGATTACTGTACTTACAGTATATCAGGCCATTCATATCATGAGACACAGGCAAGAATGGCAATATTTAGTGTGATAACTCACACAGACAACTGGCTCTCACACTGTGCTTGTACTATGCTGGTGCTGTGACAGCTGGTTGGTGGGAGAGTGTGAGATTGAATTTGTTACTGAATCTAACAGGACTTTTAGCAGAGATCTAGTCATGGCATCCATACTAGCCAGCCACTGTATCACGTTCTTTGAAGATGACACCCATCGTCCATATCTGCCATCAGCAGACCCAGGGTCTGAATTTCAAAGATACTTAGGAATGATGAATGTAAAACGTTCAGTTTATGTACAGCTACCTCACAGCAACACTTTGAGTGTGTGTATGTGTCTGTGTGCATGCATGTCAGTGTGTGTGTGTAGTGAGGGTACTGCAGTGCAGACATGCATATACGCACACATGCTTTTGTCTGTGCGTTTGTGTGTGTGTGTGTGTGTGTGCGGGTGTGCAGGCAAAGCAGGACAGATGGTCAGAGAACAGAAGCAACTGCAGATGGGCATTGGTTAACTTGAATGTAACTTGTAGACAGACTGACACAGGTGAGCCTTCCAGGGAGACAACCCTATGCTCAGTTTAACCAACCAGAAAATGCAACTATTCATTCAGCTCTATATACCCATTACACCGAATGACTCTTCCAGTTCCTTAACTACCAAAATCAAACAATGGATGTCCCTAAACCTCCTGCTCCTCAATGCTGAGATGTTGGTTATTGGACAAACTAGACACAGGTATCTTTTCAAGGATAATACTCCAGAAGATTTTTTCATCTTTGCAATATTCCTAAATTCCAACCTGCAGATGCAGAAACCTTAGTATATGCATGTCCTTACCTAATGCTAGCATTAAAAATCTTCAGTTTGTACAAAATGCTGCTGCCAAAATATTGATCAAAACTCAAAGACTCAAAGTTATGTGGTCAAAGAAGGGGAGGCACCCCCACAGTTGGGGTTTGTCCAGGTGGATGAGAGGGTCACCTCAATGCAGCTACTAGCTACAGAGAGGAAAACTTATGCTGTTAACTGCACTTCAGAATACCTGTCCTTATTGGAGACAGTGGGTGGGGTGCTGGAGAGGCTCCATAATTGATGATTAACTTGATAGTTGTTTCATCAGACCCACCTGACCCATATGTTCTGTCACTTGGGTGAACAGGGCTGTCACCTAAGTAGGTAGAGCCAAATGTGTAGTGAGGGTGTGCTGAGAATGCCTGGTGGACTCAGTTCAGAATGATTTCAACTCTCACCTTTGAATGGGCTTCTCCTTTATCTTGGAGGAGGTTGGAGATGTGAAGTCGGAATGGAAGTTTTTCAAAACTTCTAGGTGCTGTGGACAAAAGGTGGTCAGCACCAGTCATGGCGGCAACAAAAGAGCCCAATGGTGGACACTGGCAGTGAGGGGGCTATCAGAGGGAGGCGGCTTCCGGCACTGGTTGGCACAAAGAACTCCCGATTTAGCAGAGAGGTACCAGCAGGCCAAAAATGCAGTAGCTGTTGTAGTTGCAGAATTGAAAGCCCGGGTGTGGGAAGCGTTTGGAGAAGCTATGGAGAATGACTCTCTGGTGGCCTCAAAGAGGTTCTGGCAAACCATTCAGTGAATCAAGAGGGGAAGGCAAGGCATCAAGATTCAGGAGGGATGAGATGAGAGGCCTCTGAATGTGCACACAGATATTAAAACACTGACTCGGGCACTCTCAGGCACAATGAAATGATGAGTGAGCCACAAAGCAAATCTTAATTTACCGGTCAGTCTTTGTTCAGACCCTCATCTGAACAAAGATGAGGGTGACTTTTTTGGAGGGCTGAGCCTATGTCAATCTGCTTTACCGATCAAGCCAAACTATCCCTGTCTGTCAGCAACATTATAGTGTGACATCTCTTTTTGGGAGACTTGGTTAACTCCTCTGTATTGTAAACAGTATACATGATACTGTATCCCCAGAGCTTGAGAATACACACACCTCAGAAGAATAGGGAACTGATAGATTCCCTGGTGGCTTGTTGCTCAGTAGGATAAAGACAGGAAATGTGTGTCTACCCCATCCTCTCTCTTTTTGAACAGTGAGCAGTTCTGCTATGAATCGTGTCCTGGGGTGGTCTCTTTCTCTCCCATCAGGTTGGAGTGGAGGGAAAAGAGTCATACCATGTCCTAGTCTTTTGGCTCACATGATTATCCATTGCAATGAGGGGCCTCTGAGCTGATTCCAGACACCAACTCCCTCGCTTCTTCCTCCAGTCCTAATTGCTTGGCCCACTTTTGGCTGTGATGCTGTCATCTCACCTCACACCAGTCTCCAGCGAGCCCACTCAGCCAATGATTGCATCTGACATAGCATGGGAGCAACACTTTCTTTCTCAACCTGCCTCCCTCTAATACAAGACTCAGCATCACATCCAAGTCTCATGTTTATAAAGCAACAGACGTACTTGTGCTCATATAGTTGACAGCATGGCGTTGCACTGCTATGTTACTGCTACATAATCCTGCCTGTAACAATCTGGAATCCTATAATAGAAGCTGCCTTGTTTGTTTGATCACTGCTGTGGCATTACAAAATGTACGCTGTAGGCTACAGCTAGTAGACATCCCACAGTACCGTGTAAAATACCCTTTTACTAGCATACGTCTGTCAAACAGCCTAAGCAGAAGAGCAGCTTTCTCACAGCACACGTACATATATCTGAGATAATGTAATAAATAAGCTACTTAGAAGCAAGGCTTGGAAATGCAAATCTAAGAATGGAAAAGAACAGAAATATTACATGAATAAAAATGAAGAGGAACATAGTGAACATGGAGTGCTCTTAATAGTACTAATACAGTTGACATTTAAATACTGTAAGTATTTAGTTTTTATTTCCTTTACCTCTCAAGTCTTTGGGTCCACTAACCAAAATTACATTTTCTTCATAAACAGCTCTAAAGCATTTAATTTAGAGTGGAAACTACTAAGAGAATGGCCTGGACAGCTCAGTCAGTAGAGCATGAGACTCTCAGTCTCAGGGTTGTGGGTTCAAACCCCACATAGTGTAACTAGTGTAAACTGTCACTTTGGATAAAAGAGTCTGCTAAATGACTGTAATGAAAAACTAATTTTGTTTTCAAGCTATAGACGAGAGTCTTACCAAGGGGGAAAAGAAAAAAAACATTTATTTTCTTCATACCATTAGCAACAAAAGGCAATAATGCATACCATAGATAGAGATAAGAGATGAATTTATACTCTATTCCATTCTGATAGATGCTTCTCTAAGTCTAGATTGGGTTTTTATTGTAGTTTTCCGCAGTGCACAAAATCCATATAAATGGGAGAGCGTGAAAGTTTTACCATTCACCTGGGACGGGCACAGTGGCGCAAGAGGATACTCTACCAATCCCCATCTCCCTGGCTAATAGCTTCTTGTATTGGAAGTTAATTCTGCAATGGAATTAAATTATAAACCATGTCCAAACAAATTAACGTCAACCTGCAAGCAGGTGCTTTTTTTGACAGTCTGAGGGCATTAGTAATCTAGCGCATGAGCCCTCTCTCCTTTTAGCTCAGGGGCCCCAGCTTAGAAGTAATGTGCCACTGGTGCCCCCCCACCCCTTCAATTCCCATTTCAGAAGCCATCAGTGTAGAGGTACATGGGGGAGAGGGGTAGCCAGCACTGCAGTGGGATATATTAATGTGCCATCTGAACATGGATCTATACTGAACAGGGCTCATCCCTGCCCCAAAAATCAAAGCAGAAAATATTATGAAACACATTTCACTGGGGGATTTATCTGTTAAAACATATATTCACACTTTCAATTACGATTTCATTTTTCATCACAGAGAAAAAAAAATTACCATGTATGATCTTGCCATGGGCTGTAGAGATAAATTGAGCTTGATCTCCATTTTGATATTACCAAGCAATGTTCAGCGCGCTCTTTCCAATCTTACAGTGTTGAGTTGAAGCTTGATGTGTGCATGGGAGCTACATATGATGAATGAAGACTGATAGCAGTCCTGTCGTCCATAGTTCAGGAGGGGAAAGACTCAGACCAGCAGCCCCTCTGGCTGCTCCTCTGGGAAGCCATACTCCCTAGACAGCGTCTAACTATTGATCAAACAAGAAAATTCAGGGGAATAAGTGTTTAACTGATAGTCAATAGGAGAGGGGGACGGGGAACGGGTATCCGAGGCTTTGGAATGTGATGTTTTAGTCATACATGTCGACAGGTTGCTCACTTTACATGTCTGGCTTTGACTGCCAACCCCCTTAGGTGATGATCATTATATGGGTTGTGCAATGAGTATTTTGATGACAGACCAGAAATAATCTAGCTGTTCAAGAGGGTATTTAAGTGTAATCCCACCTCCTCCGGTGGTCTGAACCATGATACCGTAAGATTTGTAGTCTTGCATCGCCACACTAATTCAAAAAGTATTCAGATCATAAGTGATTCCATGAGAAAAATTCAACCTTGACTTCAGTAGTCATGCGATGTCAACTCTACTGTGAAGGTCACTGTTTGTTCTACCCCCCCACACCTCCTACCCTATCCGTATTTTTAAAAGCAAAAGGCTAGGTGTGGAGAGCCGCATGCATGCTAAAGAGAAGTGAAGCAGTGCTTAGCGGGGGTGGGGGGGGGGTCAATGAAGGCTTTTTAATTACGCTGATAAAAATCCCAGCTTGTTAAGTAAATAAAACATAATGAACGTGGCAACACGAGACTCCCTCATGGCCTGATGGAGATTTGATCTGACTCCATCACTGCTCTTGGAGAGTTTAAAACATTTAGCCTACTTGGTAAAACTTTTAAACAAAAAGCATTAGCAATCAGTGGCTAAACAACAGGGAATTTATAATCACTCATTGTTCACGGTTTGTTTGGTATTTCTCCCGCTCACTTCCTCTTCAAACAAAAGCGACATGTTTGCTCTGCTTCCCTGTGATCTTCCATGTAAATAACATCGTCAGCTAAGCTCGGACACGTTTGCATTCTCACATCCCTCTCACATGTCGCCCACAACAAGCACAGAAACCCTGCACAGAGTTTAATGTTCATACACACACACACACACGCACACGCACACACACACAAAACACAGTCCTATGAGAGGGAGAAAGAGAGGAGAGAGTACATAATCCCTTACCCCTCCCCTTGGTTGAATTTTGGCAGACATAATGTACACTAGGAGTAGGTTAGTAGCAGTTAGCAGACATGGAGGGGAGGAGAAGATTGAACCAGTCAAGTCTTGAACAGGTGGTTATCTGTGGCAGAATCACTTGTGAAAGGAGCTTTTGCCCTTTGATAGAGAGAAGATGAAGGGTGAGGATAAGAAATGGTTATTGATCGATGGTCGCTTTATCTGACTCAACCTTGATGACCAGACAATGCAATCTAACTTGGTCCAGAAAGGTGCAAGGTTGCTGATGGGTTTTCAGAGCAGTTTATACGCTTTATATCATCTCAACTTTGTTACCCACCATTAGAAACAGTTCACCTCTTATTCCGTTCCTTGTTTTGTGGCCGGCGTTAAAAGGTTAGTTTAAAGTAAAACTTGGCCTAAATTCAATAAAACATAGAAACTGAGTAGTGCAGCTATTATTGATGGTCAATGGTTATTTCCAAATCAATCATTAAAAGGTCAAAGGCTAAATGTTCTGTCTCATAAACAAACAAATCCAGATACATTTCATGCATTTAAATACTACTATGAACATCTCCTGAAACTCAATGTTCTGTAAAGATTTTTTCTGCATGGTGTTTAGTTTAGCTTCACTGATCAAAACCTAAATCATATTGTCCATATTGTCTTGCTGCACTCAACAATAGCTTATTAAGTGTGATTGTGTGGACAAAAAGCATTGAAGAGGATTGCACATTACCATTCAATAAACAGAAAACATTGGTATCGTGGGAGATGTGCGGCTTATAATGAGGAACCATACCACTATTCTCAAAAGTCCCTTAGCTCACACAAGCACAAATACGTAAATCCAGACATACACACTCAGGTAGTGTGCACACATGCGTGCACACACACACACACACACTATAGTCAATGTGTATGCTCCAATAAGATGATTTTACTCATGCTTCTCCGCTCCACAGGCAAGGATCATTTTGGGAACACTGATGGAATATTGTGAGCCCATGTGGCTCGAGGTGGATATCAATTAAAATGATATATGGCCCCAGTGTTTTCTAATTGGGACATGGCGATGTATTTAATAACACACATTAAAACCCTAATTAGAAGTAAATTGAGCTGCATCCCATTGTCAACTATCAAGATAGGAGATTGGGTATATAAACAACCTCGGTTGGAGAGTCTCTGTTTTAAAAAGCTTTCATTTCAAGAGAAACCTATTTTCTATGGCTCAATTCATATTGGTCATGTTTCACTGTTGCATTTATTAACCCCTGCGTTGAGCAAATGTTTCAGTCACCAAAAATGCGGCTTCATGTACTCCCTTGTAATGGTACAAGAATTTTACGTGGATACCTTTAATCTTTCTAATTCCTTAGACGTGGTCATTCCTTTGAAGATCTGAAATAGCTTAATCACACCCCTCTGTCAGTAATATTTTAAAAGACAGTTCTTCTGTAATAATTCAACATGTTTCTCAATGACTGCAGAAGGATTTTTTAAAAATTCACCATTTCTTCCCTGAAAGGCATCTCCCCTTGTATGGCGATTACCAATCTTGGCTTCACCACAGACAGAGAAACAAAAACGTCAAATCAATCACATTATTAGTCCCAATAAAGCAGCAAAACCTTTTCACTTGGCAGTGGGTTCCTGTCATCACAGCTAATTGGAATACATGTGAAAAAGATGTTCAAGTGAAAAGGACCACGTAACCTTTCCTTTGAAATATAAATGTGTGTGCTATCTGAACAGCGGGAGCTTTGTGGAATTAATAGAAAGTATGTACATAATACTAGCATTGTCTTCCAGAAGTGCCTGCATACTGGGACGAACACCATCTATCTGGCTCAACATGCCCACATCATTTGTTTTGAGGAGAAAAACTGAACAAAAAATAAGTATCCACATTCACAGCTTGTAGGATACAAATGTTGTTGTGCTGTTAGAGCACCACAGTTTCTCTGGGAGGTCAGTATACTGTATATAGGCAATCGGTTGTGTCAGAATAAAGGATTATGTGTTTTATGGAGTCCAAGCAGTGGATCTGCCCCTATTACCATGAACTACAATTTAGCCCAAAGGCATGCACTGGAAAGGTTATCCAATCACCCTATTGAAACTGCCTATCAAAATGAATGGATGTCTTGGTCAATGCAACACAGCCATGGAGGTACGAGTGTTGTTGCATCAGCTGGTTGAAAGCCAACAGCACCAAATCTGCTGCATCCTGGAACTTGCTGCACAATATCTCCATTATTCATTGCTTCTCCGTCTTGCCGCACTCATCTTTTGTTTTTGTCCCTAAAATAAAGCAATCCTCACTGTATTGTGCCTCTTACAGACACACGCACGCAAACGTATTGATCACAAATTCACTTGTACCATATTGGTTATCTATATGGTAATGCGGGGCTCCGTGTCTCATTTTCTTATTTCATCTTTCTATATCTTCTCATTACAACAGCACAGAGCTCTGAACACCTCCTGTGTATCTAGATAAGGCAAATTGAATGGATAACACTCCTAACATTCTCTACATACAGAGGGTTATCTTCTAGAGAACAACCCAACTCCTCCAACTAAACCATTCATCACTGCAGCTACGTATTCCTTGGGTAGATAGTAAGCATAACTTTGTCAATTAGACAGACAGATAGACAGACAGACAGACAGACAGACAGACGGACAGACAGACAAGACAAGACAGACCAGCCCCATACTATCCTGACATACTGCAGTGTAATCAGAGCTAGGACATTCACTGACCGCTCTCTTTCATTGATCTGAGCTCTGACCACGCTACAGCCACTCTCTCTCTCTTTGGCTGAACTGATCTCCACCACGCCAAAAGTCCCAGAATGGCATGATGGGCTCACCTAACTGAGATTTGTGACTGAAGACTTCTTTACAATCCTTTTTCAGAAAAGCATTATCGACAACAGTGGCTGGGGATTTCAATACCTTAAGTGCATTCAAAGGCAAAGGGAAATAATTCCAGCGAAACTAAGACACAGAGCGGAACATCTTGCTCTTTCCCTTCACATATCTGGATTTTATATTTACTTTATGTTTACAGTGTGGTCAGATGAACGTAATGCTCCAGCCTCACATGGGGAGGCAGGTGTAATTACTGAGTTGCGATGCAGTCAATCTTTCCACACTGGAGGCCTTGCGCCAGCGGCGGTAAATATAGCTAATTACATCCTCTCTGCCCCACAGCTTCTTTATCTAAACTCAGCAAGACACAGCCCTGCCCACCCAGCACTTCATTACTGTGCACCAACCTAGCAGAGACCTGATGTTTTTAACCACCCTCACAAATTGCTTTATAACACTCTGTAGCACGTTGCAATATGCAGGTGGGACTGAAAGCCTACTTCTGTTTTAATCAGACTCATAAATGTCTCGGTAAGCTGTTAGGCAAGTATAAAGTACTGCTGTATGCTGCCACGTTTTGTTGTCTGTTTTGATCTCAGAAAAATATGCAAAGAGATTTAATGCCAGCAGATGAATTGAATACGTTTGAATTTGTTATATTATAAATTTGCTCATATTAAATTGTCACATTTAAAAAGGTGAATTTGTTGAATAAATGAATTAAAACAATTTATTTGCTTGGCAGAATTGAATGGGTGTGATTATTACTGAATTCAACTATAATTTCAAATTCCAGTTTCTTTGATGGCATCATCATTTGCTCATTTCCGTACAGATATATTTGCTACAGCCCTGCCACTTATAGCAGAGGGAGGGGGCTGACGCTGTGTATGGGACTCAGACCTTTTTGGATTAGACAAGCTGATTAGACAAGTACTGAAGTAGCGCAGAATTTTGTGCATTGGCATCAGCTTTGCCAAATGCTTTGGGAGTTAACACATTAACATTGTTCCCCGTGGTCTCATAATAGCTAGATTTGTCACGAGTTGTCTGGCGGGGTTGAGGGGTCTCATGAGGCGCTTAATCTAGTGGCAGACAATGGCACAAAGTTAGAAACAGTGCTCTGGACATACTCTCTGACGTGGTTTCCGGTCTTTTGGCACAATTGTTATGATGAAATCCCAAACAAAAGGTAGCTAGTGAAAGTGTGGAAATGAGACAAGGAGAAAAACTTAAACTGGCTAGTGAGTAGTAGTATGCTTTCCAACGTTGTTGGATTGAATCTTTGCATGCTTCCTTTTCCTAGGTTAAACGTGCGCCTCAGAGAGCAGACATTGGCTTTGATACTGTAGGTTGTAATCAAACTTCTGCTCATCTCAGCTACACAGTAGTGTGATAATAACATTCCCTCAAATTCTGTCCAACATATTGCACAAAAGTAGATTTTTCAAGAAACTTTTTAGCTGAAAACACAGGAATCAAGAGGTTAGAGGAATACAGAAAGAGAGCGAAGACAAAAAAGAAACTCCTGGGTGGCTGACAGAAAATGAATGAAAGGGAAAAGGCAGTGTCTGCCGTCAGCTTTTTCACAGACCATTCCAAGGTCAATAGTTCTGCACATGAGGGAGAGTGAGAATGTGACTGAAAAAGTGAGGAAATAGGGGATGAATTTCACACAGGCCAGCTTCTTCATTCTGGATCACATTGTACTGTATGAAAGGAGTATCATCAGTATGACATGGAATTCATTCCCCATAACTCCGCTGTCATATCTGTGATAGAGTACATCTCATTTACAGTAGCCGAGAGAATTAATTTCCTTCTTGATTCAAACCAGGCCAGAGCCTATTTCACACACTTGACTTTTCACCCAAGCCAGAATCGACACAGTCTGGCATTTAATTAAATGGCTATCCAGTACATGTGAATTTGTAATGTGTATTAAAATTAATCATACAAATATCACACACTTTATTTTTCATTATTCATATTGAGCAATAAACCATTAATCACATTATGAGAGTAATGTAATTATATGTGACAGAGGCAAGCGATCTATAAATCCAGCGGCTTGGAGTTGTTTGTGCTTCAAAGGTCAGGTGTAAACCCAGTGCCTGTGGGCATAGAGGACTGCAGGCCACTGTAGAGCGCTGTATCCTGCAAGCGCAATGGTCGTGCTGTCTGGCCACTCAACCACACTCCCATGCCATGTTAACGTCAACATGTTTGACAGGTGAGATTGTGTGGGTTGACGATCTCATTGATCACATTGCAGACACACTGTGCTGAGAAGACACACTAGACAGGTAAACAGATCCACATTACAACAGAGCTCAATGAGCAAATGGAAAGCAGTGGAACAATAATGAATGGGCACATTTGTAGTCATTGTGTGAAACATCCCCATTCCTCACACCCCATGTCACGCTCATTCTCATTCCACACACACACACACACACACTCCCTCACGTCTCACACCGCTGTATCCCCGCTCTTCTTTTTCTCATTTTCCCCTTCAGCATGGCCTGGCTCCCCATGGAAAGTGGAGGTCACTGGTGTTAGGAGTGTGAGCTGGAGGTTTCAATGCAGGAGAAAGAGAAAAAGGGGATACAGGTTCTAACCTCCAAGAATCTCATATGGCCTCTGACTTTATAGGTATCACATCCTCCCCGGAGAGGCGCATCGGACCTCCTGTGTCTCTTGAAACATATTGCAAATGTCATTTATTGCATTATCAACAAAAATGGGCATTAAACATACCTCATAGACATTGCCAGGTGTTCTACTCCTAAACAGTATATATCTTTTTTGAAAAAAATAAAAATCCTTACCTGAAATCCATCATGTAATATCTGTAAAATATAGATCCAGACTGAAAAAGTGTTTGTCAACAACAACTCAACTTTCCCACTATCCTACAAAAAGTGTCATAATTTCTCTTAATTTTGGAAAGCAAGTACTCATTTAATCATTTCACGCTCATGGACCTACATCATTTTACCCTGCGCAGTTGCTATTGAAGAGCACAATGAGTTTGCTTTACTTTATGCTCTAGCAAACACAGACCTGCTTCCCCTATTTACTATTTTTTTCTTCTCTCTGCATTTCTCTGTATCTCTCTACATCTCTCCAGACAGCCATAGTGGTCCCTGCCTCATCTTCATTTGGATCTCCTTGGCTGGAAATAAATCACATTCATAGAACACCTGAGCTAGCGCTGGGATGGGGGTGGGACGCGGGTCCCAGGTGGACCAATTCAAATAGCATTCAATTCTTGCAGTGGGAACACACACACACACACACACCACAACACGACACAACACAAAGGTTATGCTCAATCAAACCCCGTGTGTTCATGGGTGACACATATAAACTACCCCCCCCAAAAAAAAACACACTCTCTCTTCTTTTCTCTGTCTCTTTTGCTCTCTCTCTCCCTCTGTCTCACTCTCTTGCTCTCTCTCTCTCTCTCTCTCTCTGCCATTCAATAACTGACAGCTTGAGATTCTCCTAGGTGGAATTGTTGGGAGGCAGAGGATTTGCATTTGTATTTTTCCAATATCTCCTCTGGACAGGAGATCATGGGCTTAATATGTGAGACAGAAGAAATGGGCAGGACTGCAGCAGATTGACATTTGTTAAAGACATTCATCTCTCCTCATCTTGCTCTTTTAGGATTCGAGAGATGGCTCTTCTACCTGTTGTAAGGGGCTGTTGGGTGGGACATCGTGGTGGCAGACTGCCTGTTCACTCCACCTGGTGTATACTGGCAGCGCAACATGCAGCACCAACCTAAGGTCACACAGCTGAATAAAGCTGGCCTTGTTAGCTAGAGCTCACCAGAGACAAAGGGATGCCACTCTCATTGTATGACTGGCTATGACTGGACAAAGATCTCATGGGCACTGGAATTACTGGTTTGGAGTATGGTTGGACTGACACTTGCGTGAGCCTTAACCTCTATCTGTGATTTTGTTGGTTAACTCATAAGCAGGTAGAAGTTTCTCTCTTGCCCAGTTTCTGCAATGGCTTTCCCCACAATAAAAGCCCCTGGCCATCAGCAGGGAACTGCATCTCTGTCCTTCACCCGTTATTGTACAACCATGCAGCTCTTGGTACATGTCCATTTCTGTTTCACTGGGTCTACTTCTCTAAGGAGTGCATGGCCAGACTGGAGGCAGGTGCACACACATTATTGGATTAGTAAATGATCTAAAACCGCTTGCCAAAGCAGTGCTGCATGACCTTAGATACGACCATGTTAGGGATACAGGGTCAATCTCACCTCTGACAGGATGTTTGCTACAGTAAAGGGCACATCGTTATGTTATGTTGCTCTAATGTTATGTTATATTATATCAAGTCAGACAAATGAATATGTGCAAAGATACACACACACGAATCATTTATGTGCACATCTGCAAGGCTACAAAAAAATAAAAATGTTTTTGGAAGATCTGGCCGTTCTCTCTGTGCTCAATTTGCAATCACTGTGTCTGCATACTGAACAATAGTAATCAAGGTTACAAAACCACTACCTCCCATACATAGTCCAGCTTCCAAAAATAACTGACACTGCACTTTACCTTTACTTGGCCCTCCTCCACAAACCCATCTTATGAATTCCTCTCACCATTAGCCTGTGTAGATGGCCTTGGCTACCAAATATAAAAACCAGTAATGGGTACCAATAGCCTAGCCTTGAGGTGATCGTTAGGCAGTTGCTAGTATGGTTTGGACATGGTTTAAATTATCTGTGTCAATACGAGGAGTATGATTGCCAGGAAAAATGCCAAATGGAAAGATGTGGCTTTTATGTTGAAAATGACAGTTCTATCATCTATAGCTGTATTTTTCAGAACTGCACAGAGACAAAATGGCCTGCAGTGGGGACACAAGGTAGTCGCAGATAGAAGTTTAATTGGAATTTTGCGGCGGATAGAAGTTTAATTTTACATTGAGCTTTATAGCACTGATCCACTTTGCCTGGCCTGGGTACTGGCGCTCAGACCCTAGGTGCCAGGGCTCAGTTACAGCTGTCACCATATTGTAACTGCATTAGCTGATTAGTGCTTTGTCATTGGAAACAGGTTTATCGTTGCAACTGGGTCTATAGGGCTTCTCATAGAAAAGCATGGACCTGTTGTCGCCCTCTCCGAGGCATTTACTATCTCAGAGTCTGACTGTGTCAACTCCAGATGAAGTCCAGCCCTGGAATATACAGCAAAAGTTAGCAGAATCTGCAGTTTGCTGTTTGATTTCTCCCTGATTCTGAGGAAGCTGGGTCAGACTCCCTCACCAAAGTAACCTTGAGTTGCTTTAAAAAGCAAGAACAGAGACGCCCCAGCAAGCTCTCCTAGACACTGATTATCATTGTTTAGCATATCAACAGATGGGAGAGCCTTGTAGCGATGTAAGTTTATTCAAAGTTAGGCACTACCAGTCATCCGGAAAATCTGGAAAATTATAAGATGAAGAGTGTGAGTATTTAGGCCAACATATTTTTAATTGGGTGCACAGTCTCAATTTTTGTAGCACAGTAACATTTTTAAACCATCTTTTCATCAAGGGAAGACTTGACTGAGCACACACGCTCTGTTTCAGCAACCCCCTGCTACTCACATAATTACATACATTCAGACCAGGGAGTTGACCAGTACAACCGCAGTCGGCCACTGAGCACTTCCACAAGTGATTGGCGGCTGGGTGCATTGCTGAAAAAGACACCTTGCAGGTAGTTGTCAAGGTTGAGGAGAGGCTTTCTCGTTCACTTTCTCCTCCCCAGATTTTCCCAGCAGGCTATGATTCAAATCGACAATCCTCCGGTCACAACCCCGCCTCTAAAACCTCTAGGCTACCCCGCCCTGGGTGCTGAATGTGTTATGACTGGGAGAGTGAGTATTTTACACCAACCGATTAATTGGGTGCAGTTTCATCATTCCTGTAGTGCAGTAACTTTCATGCAATGAACAGAAGTTGTACCGTATGATCCATTGGTTAAATTACTGTTTCCATTTACAGGCAACAGGGAATTTATATTTACAATGGTAATATGTCTCATGCCAAGAGTAGATCTGCAGAAGTTTAGTGTTGATTGTGAACAAAGATCACTTGTTTGCTATAGAGGGATGCAAGCAGCTTCACGCTCTGCTTTTCATAGAAAACAGTCCTTGGATTCTCTCATCTCTAATCCCAACTACTCTTT
>OOFE01016890.1:28492-40075 GCA_900323365.1 Monocentris japonica
AAAAAAAAAAAAAAAAAAAAAAAAAAAAAAAAAAGTCAGTCTGTTAGGCACATGGTGCGAGGATATATGCCATCTATATCATCTCCATAGCCTTGTATGGAGTTAGGGGAAACTTTATTGAGAGGGTCATTCGGAGACAATCACTTTAACCATTAGTTGACGGTGTATTTTCTAGATACCCAGTGTTTACTTCTTTACTTTATATTTTCTATTTCATATGTGCAATAAATATAAATGTGATCTATTTGAAGAGTGAGTAATGTCAATGTCAGTCAGTAATGTATTATTACCAGTTACCTCAATAAGGAGATAGATATGTTTCTTTAAGACTGGACCCTAAACTTTACCTTGATTAGAAACAAGCACACAAGCATTTAGTTGGTTGCTTGCTGGATGAGAGTGGAGCCTCACAGTTTTCTGACCATTGTTAGAGGAAACTGGATAATACTGAGTAGCGTAACATGATAGTGGTGTTCCCCAGTGCAAATGTTTTTGTTGGGCCCTTCCCCACATGCACACACGTGCACTATCACCTTCTCCATCATGTCCAAACCAGCAGGCATATTTATCACAGAGGAGACAATTGAAAAAAATGTCACTGCCGCGAGGGCCACTGCCCCACCTGTCATACCATAAACAGTAACCTCTGGTCAGCACCACGGACAGCAGTCCTCAAACCACCACAGACTAAACACTATTTCTGTGCTCAGCTTTTTGTTTATGTTTGTGAAACATGATTCTCGATCAAATTAAGTAATGGTGACTAGTAATCAACTTTATAGACTAAACAAATTCACACAAAAAGGTATGTAGGCTATCACATCTTACAGGGAGTTAAGAACATTGACCAATTGGACAAATAAGCATTTCCCAGAAATCCTTTTCAAAACAGATTATTGAGGGCAGAAATTTTTTATTTTTTCAAAATATACATTTGAATTATGGGCAAAACCCCCCAAAAAACAAGTAATATTGGTTGACAGTGAAAAAAAACTATTCTTGGAACCTCAAGTATTATACATAATAGAGAGTAAATGGTATACATTTAAAATCAAACGCATTGGCGAATTGGTTGTTTTCCCTACGTCCTTTCCATTTACAAATAATATGATACACCTGTGAAATTTGAAACAGCTGGCTTTAAATAGTTGGACTTGACTCATTGAATGGCATTATAGTAAAAAAAATGTTTAAAAAAAACACATGAAATAAATGTAGACATTGTGAATTTTGCCTCAGTCATTGTTTGATTTGAAAAACAAATTTGATTAGTACAGAGGAAAAACAACAAATTTGACAACTGTCCCAATAGTTTTGCTTTTAACTGTATATATCTATCGAGCCTGTAGATCTGTGTGGTTAGCGTGGGTATTGGTAGAGGATTATGCATGTCTCAGTGACTTTTCTAACCAGTTGGAGGCCCATCCGTGGGATATTGGGGCAACTGCACTGGCTGCACTGGCGATAGTTACACCATTGATAATACCATACCTATATTGGTTAGATTATAATTTATAGAACAAGTCTATTTTTGTCCAGTACATGTGGAACAATAAAATCATCTCTGCTATAATTTACAAGAAGCATTAGTACGAGTTATTTTCTTTGGGGCCAAATGTGTCACCCTTACAGTCACTCAGTAAACATGTCAGGTGAATCAGAAGGACTGAATGCTAGCTTGCATTCCAGTATAGAGAACCATTGATCTCCTCCAATACCTCCATCACCCCCATTATTGGAGCAGGCAGTGGACGAAACCCTTGGAGTGCAGAAAGCAAACTAGGGAGCAGGCCAAGAAGAATACCTTGTCCCCTCTGTTGCCACTCGTGTCTGAAAGTTGTGACATTACAGATTTTATATATTATGGGGGGATTGTTCAAAAATCTAAGATGGCATTATTGGTTGGAATTTTTATATATGCCTACTACGCAGTAACCACTAGAAATATGCCATTTTCCAGGAAGGAAATGTAATGGGATTTTGATATAAAAACTGAAATAGGTTTTCTATTTTCTTGGCATGACATGACAAATTTTTCATTTCATTTTGTCCTTTAAGTCTCACGTATGCTTTGCCTATTGACGTAAGCCTTTTTGCTTATAAAGGGACCTGCTTGAGCCATGTAATGATTTAGGCAATACTATATATATAGGGATCAAAGCAGTATGTGTCCAGTTTTGTGCTTTCTTATTTTGGGATTCTGTGTACATACTGTACACACTACACAGACAAGACTGCCAAGAAACACAGAAAACAATTCACTTAAATCCTTTCCCTTCATTGTGCTTTTCTCCCCAACTATTCTTTTTGTTTTGTTTCACAATGTTCAATGTTGCACTGAGCAGGTTGTAAATATATTGCCATCCACAACCACATAACCAGCATGAAGAAGGAGGGAGGGGGAGGCTATTGATTGTGTCACCTTTCCTCAGGCCCGAGGCTGTGAGGGCTCTTTGTGGGTCCAGTTCTCAATGGAGGACTCAGGCACTTGCACATGAAAAGGTTCAGTATATAAAGCAGCTGGGCCTGAAGGGGAAAGCTGCACAGAGCTACAAGCCTACTCTTTTATGTCCCACTGTGTCTCTCTGTGTCTCTCTCTCTCTCTCTCTTGCTTTCCATCTCTTACTTTCACGCTCACTCTCTCCTTCTCACTGTCTGGGTCTTACTCTCTCCCTCACTGTCTCTTTTTGATGTTCTCTCCCTCTGTTTATCACTTCCTCTCTGTCTCTTTCAGCCTTAAGTGGTTTTCATTAGGCCAGTCCAACAGTATCCCTTTATTTCTTGAATTTAGTCATTCTTCTGAGGAATGATATCTGCACTCACATCAAGGTGATCATGTAATAGAACAGAGAGTGGTATGTTTTTGCCAATAATGCAAAAGGTCAGTTTTTTCTGGGCAACGTTCATATATAAAGGCAGTGGTTAATTCTGGTTTGTGTGGCAACAACAGTGTAGATTTTGTGATTTCACTGACAATCGTGCAACTCCGAAGTGGTACACTCTCACTTTAATTTGCTTTTGGATTGGCCCTCCATTATTTTAAGAATTTCTCTTGTCTGTTTTCATAGTCTCTTTGTCAAAAGGCAAATTAGCTCACTTGAAAATGTTTTACTGAAACCAGGCAGGTGCTTTTAGTAAAGATGAGATAAAGCCCATGAGGTCATGTTTATCCCAGTGGTACTCTAGTCCTCAGCATTAAAGGCCAGCAATCAGCCTGCAATTATAGAGCAACCTTGACTAATGGTTCTGAAGAGTCCATTCAAATACTGAGTCTGCACTCTACACACGCCCAGTCCGGTACTGTGCTGTACAATTCAAGTTCAGTTTTGAAGCAGAAAAATGCAATTACAAGAACACCCAATTACTGACTGGCAGGTAATCTTTTCATTATTGGTTTCACTAGTGTGGTGTCATTTTGGTGTGAAAGGATGTCATTATATTGGGGAAAAAATGTTAATTCAAACCAGTGGCGAAAATGCTACCCTCTAACTGTTATTAAACAAAAGGGTAAAGGGCTAAATTACAGACTTATGTCCCTCTTGTTGAAAAAGCTGGAGATCAGAATCAGGTCTTACAGTGGATTTGGAATAGGCCATAAACTCAACAGTACTTTGAGTCAATTTGACACAGAGCATTTTTGATACTTAATTTATAGATGTTATATTAGGAATATTAAACTTTTTCAACAAAATCTACTTTTGAAATAACTGCATTTGAGTGTGTGAATAGATAGCACTCTCAGAAGCATCATTTACTAGTCATCTTTCACACTAATGTCTCAATGAGAAAATAAATCTATATCAAGTCAAAAAATATTTGCACAAAGCAAAGAAACACGGAATCAATAGGTGCAACTGAGGAGCAAAAGATTAAGTCTGCTTGTGAACGAAGGAGACACGTTAATCCTGGATTGCCTTTGTTTGAATTCTGATGAACGAATTGAAAATGTTGAAACAA
Organism: Monocentris japonica; assembly: GCA_900323365.1. NCBI lineage: Eukaryota > Metazoa > Chordata > Actinopteri > Trachichthyiformes > Monocentridae > Monocentris > Monocentris japonica. The sequence goes on from OOFE01016890.1 coordinate 32,450, forward strand.
CAGCAGACACAGACACAATCAATGCCAGACTGCAGACTGTTTATTCTGAACATTATGGCACCCACAGTTCTACCAAATTACACATTCTTGCTACATATTGTAATTATATTTATACCAATTTCTTGTAGCTCAGCTAAATCATTTCTCTCCATCTTTCTGTCTCTCTCTCATTCCAACTTTCTCTGTTGATAAGGATCGCATTTATCAAAGCAATGGATAGGCCATTAACTTCTCCAACAATGCCATCTGGGGACAACATTAGACTGTAGTGTTACTTGAACAAGGCCGATGCATCGTAAACTTCTTAATCAACCCAGGGTTCTCACAGCTGCAAAAAAACAGACCATGCTTCTCCCCTTGTGAAAGCTGCAAACTCAACAGAGCCACTTAAAGTCATATAGGAAAAGGTCAAGCTGATTGAAAGGAAAACGACCTGGCTCAATGATACGTGGCTGTGGTAACAAGAGCATTCGCCTGCTTTTTGAGCATGCTGAATTGCATTAGCCACCTTGTCAGGTTGGAGACACAGTCAGTCCACCCACTGACCTGTTGTGTGAGATGTAATTATCCGCTGCAGTTCTTCTGCTGTGTTACAGGTAATTGATGCTTATTTCCTCAGGAAGGGTTGAAATCTGTATCGATTGTCAACTTAAGTAGGCCAAGTTTATCACTTTGGCCCTCTTCCTCCTCCCTTAGGAATCAATACAAATTTCACCCAGCAACCTCCTTCAGCCTGCTTCACCATTCTAAGAAGTGAAGGCCCCACTTGTGCTTATCTACACTCTCATTTACAATGCCTTCATAGTGCAGTACCATGCCACAAAGCTCTGCTTTAGCCTCTTAACTCTCTGCTCATGAAATCTAATTACAGCTTCACTCACTAATCTGGAATTAATTCACTTTGGCTGAAGGTGATTGATAACGGCGCATGGAAAAGTCACCTAGGTTTCTTGTCGACAACCTGACTTCACAGGGAATAAAGGGGTTGAACTTGACAGACCAAAGCTGATGTTAAAACATTCAAGAGGACAGTAGACTTATGCTAAAGAGCTGCTGTAATCATTACATGTATTTATATTTTAACTATTTTACAGAGTAAACCCTGTGTGGGATGGCTTCTCATTGTAATCATTGGTAACTCTGCCCAACACAACAGCTTTCAGCTGGTTTCACCTACTAAGCAGCTTTTCTCATCGGTGACAGATAGTGACAGAGATACAGTGGAACACACTGAACAATGAGATGGGCCATATCCTTACACAGGGCTGACGACAATGAGAGATGGAGTCTGCTGCTGATGAACACCTCCTCCTCTGTAGAGTAATAACGTGCACTGAGCCAGAACGCCAGAGAAAAGCTATAGGGCTGGAGTGTTCAGCATCCCTGCCTGCCTCTAGAATAGAGCCCTACAAACTGGCTCCAGGGGACAGACTGAGTGCTAAATTACAGGGCCATGAGGTCAGTCCAGATGAGGTGACAGTGAGCTGGCTTCTTCCATTGCTCCGCACCATGAGATGCACTTTTCAAGCTGACAAAAGCTGGTCCATGTCTGTGTCCTTTATATTAGTACAATCCATCCAGGTTAAAATCACATCTTGTGCATTAACATTTATTTATGGTGAAATCACTAACTTGTGCAACTCAGATGAAGTTCAGAAAACCTTCAGATCTGCATCCTGCAAGGTAACATTCATTAAATCACAGGACAAGATGTTACTATCCCTTGTGCCATAAACCAAGGTAAACACTTGTAGAAGCCCAATTCAGATCCGTCCACAAATGCCCAACTTGCTTAGAAGTGCAAAAACCGGACTTTGCCACAAAACCATGACAGCCAACTTCTCCTGGCCGTACCAGAGCCCTCCAACCTCGCTGTTCTGCCTCTGCTGCTATCTCGGCATATCTTGCTTTCTTCCGCTCGTATACCTCGTCAACTCGGTCTTCCCAGGGGACTATAAGCTCGATAAAATAAACTAGCTTCTGCACCATATTAGACATATTAATCTGAGCATTCTTGATAAATTTGATGAATTCCCTAAATGTATGCATCTGCAAGTGCTGGTATAATCTTATTGAAGGAAAATTCACTTCCAATGACCTTTGCTCAAACTAAACTCTTGAACTCATCTAACCAGATTGTGCAACCAATCTACAGAGACCGTGAAGACTGGAATGCAGGAGGGTCTTCCTCCCTCACTCAAAAGAGCAGATAACCCACTGGGGGATTTCTCCCTGGAGGACAAATGATGAACTCAGACTCTCTGGTCATGTCCTTCCTTTATTGAAGAATTATAAATACTGAGGTATTTTCCAACCTAAAAATGTGCCATGCAGTTTTAATAGAGTATTGTAGTCAGAGGACCACACTGCATTCAAGATCTGCTCAGGCATGAGAACAGAAAAAATGACAAAGACAGGAAGATAATGGGAGAAAGGCAAAGCATTGCACTTCAGATGTAATGGACTCTAATGACTCCATTTGGACACTTCATTTTGCCCCATTCAATGAATAAAACAAACAATTTTGGTAAGAGCTTTGAGCAAAGGAGACAAAGCCCAATTACCTGGCAGACATGGAATAACAGAGCAGTAACTCCATGTCAGTGGAATTAATTCAAAGAGAGGACAGGCAAATGACACTAACGCAGCCATTAAATAGAAACTATATAACACTATGAGTGACAAAGCAATATTCACTGTATATTTAGTAGTAGTATACATTACAGTTTGCTGTACTGTATTTCTGAGGCAGCACTCATATGGCAATGGCTATTTGGTATGGATTTTAAATATTGGAAGTGTCATTCGATAGGAGGATGAAAGCTGTGATCTTGGCTCACTCGGGTTACATAGTTCATTCTAGCCCGAAGTGCATTTCTACTTTTTCTCTCCGAAACAAAGATGTGTACTCCATCTCATGTGTCCTGGGTAGGAATGAGTCAGGGAGCATGAGTATCACTCTCCGTCTGCTCTGACAGTGGCAGAATGGGCTGAGGAGAGGAGAACAAAGAGAGAGGTGCGGTGTTGCCTGTAGAGTAGTCATACATCTGCTAGATAACAGTGAGCAGGTAGTGAAAGTATTTCAGGAATGACTCCACGGGAATCAAATTACAGTCATGTAGCATTGTATGAAATGAATGATCAGTTATGAAAGATGCAGAAAGAAAATGTCTTTGCAAGTGATACAGGACTTCTGCTTCACATTGTGTTCTGTTCCTACAATTGTGATGAATATTCCTCATTTTTCTTTCTTGTTCTACATAAGAACGTTTGGATAATCGCTTTGTAATAAATAAATTGTATATGATTATTCATTCATGATCTTTTTTTTTTATCAGCAGCAATACTTAAGAGTCTGCTTCTTTTAGCCGCCTGTTTTGAAGTGATGGATGAGTATGCTCAAATAAATAATTTCAGAACAAAGATTAGATGTCAGAGTACTTTCAGTCAGTGAGAGATTCTTGTTATTGAGGTTACCTCACAACCCCTAACAGTGATTAAAGACCAGGAACTAGAAGGCACTTGGAGAGCGCAAACCACCACCAATGTTGAACAATTCTCCAACTTGCTTTTAGACCCAAAGACATCATTCCTATCACAATTTTGAGTTAAATTGATTTCCTGCAAACCTACCCTTAGGATTTGGAATCAAGCCTCTACCACTGTTAGTCTCATAGCTATGGCTAAAAATCATCTATTGCTGGACATCCCAGATCACAACCAAAGTCTAATCAATTGTTCCTTGGCCCAAGGCTGATCTGTTCACCAAACTTCACAGAAATGTGTTTAGTTTAGAAGACATCCTGCTGACAGACAGACACACAAACTAAGTAACAGGGGTGCAGACATAATGTCCTTGGTGAAGGTAAAAAGAGAGGACTGTGAGAGACTACTAATGCTGAACCTATGGCTCAGGAAAGAATTCATCATGTGCATCTATTTATCTAAATCTTAACAAAAGCTGCAAAAGAAGCACAAGCCTAGTGACTTAGTTACACAGTACTGTGTAAGCGGTAGCTACCCTGGGAACTGCGGGTGGTTGAATGATTGAGGAGCTCCCCGCTTTTGCCTCTTTTTGTCAGTAATGAGGCTAGGGACTAGTAGAGCTGGCAGCCCACTCAGGGTGTGCTGGTGGGCAGGCACCCTTTGATGGCTGCTGATGAGTGGGGAGCATCCAAAGCCACTGGGGTGAAAGTTGGCAGGCTCCAGGTCTGTCCAGATGGGGTCTCATCTGGCCTTTCCCCCGCTCTACAGACCAGCTCCCCACGCACAACAGGATAGACAAGCCACAGAGTACCCCTCAAATCACACCAAATGAAGATGAGAGGTGTCTGATACATCAAAAGCATCCCTGATTGCCAGGCATCTTTCTATCCATCACTGACATTTAGAGTTTGTCTGATGGCCAGAAAATGGAAAGGTTAGATTTTGGATGTTTGAATGAACTGCAGGACAGGCGTACAGGGGGACAGCAGACTTAAGGGATTAGCAGAATATAAATTGTTGAATATCCATTGACTAATACAAAGACAAAGAGCAAATATATGAGGTGGGAGGAAAGAAATGAGGCAATGTCGGTTGATAAAGAGCAAGGCAAAAGTTATGTTTTTTTTGTATGAACACTGTCCCTCTTCAGTTGAAATGCTAATGGAATATTTCCTCTCCCTTCTTCATGCTGAATATGTCACAGCTTTCTTATCACTATTTTTAAATCCCCAAGCAGAGGGAGGAGCTTATATGCTAGAAATTCCACAACTATATAGCCAGCAGCAAGCAATTTCCCTTGTCTGGCTGGTGAATAATAAACTACAGACTGGAAAAAAAGGTCTTAGTATTTGTTCAAACCTCATTTGTAAAGCTCTCCTCAAATTGGTATCCCATTTTGTGCATGATAACATCACCAAACAATGGTCGCTGCTAACTGTTCATCAAATTGAATTTTCTTCACACACACAATGAAGAAAAAAAATCTTCCTTGGACATATCATTTCAGTATAAATTGGTGGACAAAAAGCAATTATTGATATGGAAATACTCTGACGTGACTGAGCAATTGAAATCTCATTTCACTGCTGTATTGTTCCATTGCATCGTTTATGGTTTTGTACAGATGAATGCCACAGCCCTGGCACCAACAACTGGATAGGTGGCAAAAGGCCATTTAAAGAAATAATAAATCTAAATAGTAAAAAAAAACCTTTACACGTTTCAAAACTGAATGTCATTGACAAAACTAAAAGCTAAAAGGCTAAATAAATTTCACTTCCTCTATTTGATGTTGTGCAATTTAGTCAGATGGCATCGCAGTCTCAATCAAGACCTTCATATCTCAAGAATGTCCCCACACCACCCTGGGATGGTGTGGTTCTAGGTCAGTAAAGGACAAGTGTGTGAGTTATTATGAACAAGGTGTGAGCAAGGCATTTATGAAAATGACTCATTAAATGACATGGCAAAATATAAGATAATGCTCAGGATAATGTTCAGGATAATGCTCAGGATAATGCTCAGTTCAAAGGTGGCTGGTGTTGGGGGCAAGGAATATCACATTGAATGACTACAATGGGGGATGAGGTAGAAGGGGCCACTCATCATCCACACATTGCTGATCAGTAGGCCTTTTCAATACACTGAATTTAAAGAAGAAAATATCTGTTATTGAATATAACAATATATTAATATTCACAAATATCGCCCAAACTTTGCAGTTCTACCTGTATATTTTAATCGTATCATGAACAGAATCAAAGGAAAATTGCAGCTATCATTAGTAACCACTTGACATATTGTAACATTGTCATCCAGGAAGGCAGTTACCTCCTTTACACTCAGAATTAACATGGGGTCTTGGACATCCAGATTTTATTGAAATAGTCTGAATGCATGGAAACCCAGGTGGAACTGTACCTCAGATGAACCGATATGGATCATAATCTGATCGTCCCAATCATCTCTAGCAGAGGTCAGAGACACATGGCGGCTCTATGCAAACGGGGCCAATGTTCCCAGGAAACAAATGCATTTCACCGGGACATTTAAAAGGATGACTGGTACTAATCATGCCATGAGAATGCATCAACACCAGTGTAACATCACCAGGACCATCACTGTTAAATAATGTGTCGTTGATATGATGACCACCATCATCCCTCAAGTGAACAACACCAATACAAATGATAATGTGATTAAAGAAAAAGGAAATTTTAAATGGAAAAAGACCACAAAACCAACCTCTATGACACGATCCAGCCATGTCCTTCCCCACCCACTTTGTTTACAAATCAGCAAGGCCCCAGCCCACTGGGAACTCCAAGCAGCAATGATTTCCGATGCACAGCAGATCCCTCCACCATCCCTCCTTTGAAAGCCCTCACTAATTCCCCTTCCCTGTGCACAGTGAGCTAAGCAGAGATCCCAGTGGGACTGCTCTGTGCAGAGGCGGGGGGGTGGTTACAGCTGAGCTGACTGGCCAAGCATGGGAGTCAATCGATGCAAATCATTCTGGATCTCCATGAAGAACAAGAGGGAAACACCGTTATAACTGTGTGCTCGGTTATCCTCCTACCCAATTCAACCAGTGCCTCAAGATTCCACAACTTCCATTACAACCACTTGGCCATCAAAGATCGTGACACTCTCAAATCATCGATAAGATGATGCAGAAATGTTTTAAGTCTTAAAACATTAAAAGCAATAGGCTGTGTGTTTAGTACATGATGAATGACATATACTGCAAAGGTAAAGTACCAACCTAGTGAACGCATCACTCTACAATAATAGAACCTCATTGCGTTATTCACACTGGTAATGACAAGTCCACAGTGTTGTGGAACTGAGCTCACACAATTAACCTGCTGCCGGAGAAAGAAAGTAATCAACCCCAGCAAATCAAACTGTATAATTAAAATGAAAATCCTCAGGGCTCTCTGCAACCCTAAATGGATCATTTCAAATTACCTGTCATAGAAAGTAACATTAATATTACATCCACTGTTCAAACTTTTGAGATGTCGGGGGAGCATAAGTAGGTAAATACTAGAGAATTGTGGATTGCTGCAGGCACATGCTGTATGTTTGTACAGCGTATCCATGTATGAGTGCCAGCGTATGTCTTCCTGTGGCTTGAAACTGAATCTGCTATTTGGAGTTAGTCACCTATCCTCCCTGATTTAGACTTCAGAAGTTACAGCACATTTTATCACTGATATGGCTCATGTTTAATAGCGGCAGGAAAGAATTTCAACAGACTTCAGGTATGTCTTTTGCATGATGATATCAACCTAACACCCAGAACCTGGTGCTCGTTACAAGCTTATGGGTATTAAAAACAAATTGACTATCCACCAGCCATAGCATTGATCATTCCACGCTTTGTGTCCCCTCACATAATGAAAACTAAACAGCACATTAAGTCAGTGGCTGACTTCTCAGCCATCTGGCGGTGCTGCTCGTGAATCTGTGGTCTAAACAGAGCAGCGTGGTGGAGCTCATGTATCTGTTGTTTCACTGTCTCATGATGAGGATGGGGGAGGGCTGTCTCTTGTCTCATCACTGTCACCAACAAATTGAAATGAAGCGTGTCCAAGTTGGGGGGGTGGCATAAAGATAGTGGCATTGCGCATTTTG
>OOFE01016891.1:9091-23186 GCA_900323365.1 Monocentris japonica
AGAGAATAGGGTTCTGCTTTATGCTGATTTGAGAGGATGGGGAGGATAGATTGAGGCATATCAGTCGCTTGTGTTCCTGAGGCGGGAACCTAATCCCCCCTCTCTTGCTCTCTGTAGCTCCACTTTACACACATACACACACACACACACACACACACACACACACACACACACACACACACACACACACACACAGAGCTGCACTCTGATCAGAGAGACACCAAAGAGGACACAGGAACCAGTGCTGATGTCTATCCCAGCTCAACGATGAGACTGGTGGCATCATAAAGGTCACATGGGGTCAAATGTCAACAAGGAGACGAGGTGGAGAAGAAGAACGAAGCCCAAGCTGAACTGGTAAAACCGGAAACAGTGGCGTATTTGTATTTGGCCATAGGTGCTCTACCCCTATAAATACACAGAGGCGGGGCTAATACACATACTAATACACCCCCCAGCCTCTTGTGATGTTAGCCATGTTGACTTTTACATATCCGTCTTTATTTTCACACAAATAATCCTCTAATGCTAACAGTCATAAAGACACTGAAAGCCCTAACCCTACCGGTCAACCTCATGATTAGCCCTTACTGAAAATCAACCCAATGTCAAACCCTTAAGCCATTTCCTGTCCCAAGCATTAAATTTGGTAAGCATTAAATTTAATTAAATTGGGGATGCAAAATGGTGCACGTAAATTCAATCCTGAGGGCAGGAAATAATTTCCCATTCTGCACAGCTCATACATCATCCCCAGTCAATAATGTATATTTATATTTTCCATACTGCAGTCGTAGCAGCCAGCCAGCAGAAGTATTTCTTCTGAGTTAGCACTTTGTGTGCTCTTACTGGCCCTCCAAAGCACTCCTACTCGCCTTCAGCATTCTGTCGCTCTCTTCATGTCACAGACCCATTATCCGTGGCCCTGCTCTAAGGCTGTCCATCTCCCAGACAGGCCATCCCATCCATCAACCTGCCCCATGTTTGTCATGGCGGAGCTTTAGCAGGACTTTGCGGTGGACTACATAGGAAGGTGGGGTTGAGAAAGAGACGCGGCGCCATAAATCATTTCCTCCTCTCCACCCTCTGCATTCTCCTCGCCGATATCTGATGCGGGCTGGTGGAATTCCAGCCTAGAATTCCCACTGGGATGCGATTCTCCTCTCCTACCTCACATGCTAAGATCAGTTTCAGGGTGATTATCCAAGTGTGTGTCTGTATGTGTGTGGTGTGAGGATTAGGTGCACAACAAAACCCATCAAATTCAATAAAAGGAGTGAACAGTAAATCAAATTTCAGTGGGAACTTGAAAATACAATAGCTCTATTTTAACAACAAAGGCTACTGATCCAAATCGAGTAAACCTGTACGGGGCGTCAAAGTGCCTGGAGGCTTTGTGGCAGTGGGAGGAGCTGATTTCATGATTAACTGTGTCAGACCAAAAGGATCAAGACAGTATTTTCCACAACAGAACCTCAATCTTTCCAGGGCCCCATTTCCTGTCACGTGATCTATTATGTCAACACTTGATTGGCCTCCTGTAGCAGTGAAAAGAGAAGACCATCTGTAATACAGTGTGTGTGTTTGTGTGTGTGTCTGTGTGTGTGTGTGTGTGTGGGGGTTCCAAGCCAACAGTGTGAATCTGCCACCTGCCATTGTCAGAGTCACATTGATTAATAGCTGCCTAAGCTGCTTAGGCAAACTGTACAGTGCGAGAGGTGGTAACAAAGGGGCAATTAATGGGGGAGTTGATAAAGAACCACCAATGCCACAGACAGCACAAGCAATATTAGTGTATTAGTGTTGCCACTAACAGAGACAAAGTTAGAAATGTCATAGTTAAAAGGAAAACTCCACCCTAAAAACACTTCAACACTATAAAAACAGCTAATGATCTAAAATATCCACAATCATACAGGGAGAAATCCATCGTAGAAGAGGAAGAGACACCAATTTCTCCACTGACAGCAGCCTCAATAGACCAGAATGCCACACAGCCACAAGAAATGTTGTGTTTTGAGTAAGAGGCACAACTCTCGCTTTTTCTTGAATGGCTCTCGCTCTGCTGTCTCTATTGCTCTCACCACCTGCATATACAGTATAACCAGGTGCTGGATGCAACAAGTTCACGCCTGTTCGCGGGTTGTTGAAAGGCATTCTGGGAAATGTAGGAAATCGCTAACAGAAGTAGAAGTGGATGAGGCAGGCTGAGGGAAAGTGGGTAACCCGCCCAAAAAAGTAACTTACAACACTTGGAATTTGTTCATCACAAATTGATGATATCCAACAGTAAGAGTATTTGAAGGGAGACTTTTCCTTTAAGAGTACGATTCCCTCCAGGTCTGACCTGTACTAAAAATGTATCTTCTCATGATACTGTAAAGCGTTCACCCAATGGCACAGATTTGAGAACGAACATGGGAAAGAGATCCAATTGTAGGTCAAAGCTCTGGGTTTGTATCTTTGTTCATCTCTGGATAGTGTGTGTGTGTGTGTGTGTGTGTGTGTGTGTGTGTGTGTAGGTGTGTGTGTGTGTGTGTACGCTTGTTGCATCGCTTGAGTGCACCGGCTAAACGAGGACCCAGATGTATTGCACTCAAAAGGAGAGCAGGGTGCCCTCCTTCTGCCTGCTCCAATAAACGGTGCAGCCAGACAGAAGAAGCTGCCTCCTCCACACACGACATGACACACCTTCACATCACTACACTTTCCACATTGCCCGGTGGTAGTGGGGATGTGTGTATTCCAAAAAAAAGTAGAGGGGTCGAGGCATAAGAGAGTGGAAAAAGTAAAAGTGAGCGTGATGTTGTTACTGGGTGTATAGACCTATATAGGCTACCCTTTTCCTTGTCAAAGAGCAGAAAATAGTCCTGCTTTGAGTGACTATCTGGACATCAAACAGTTGTTTTCCTGCCACAGAGAGGATTGATATACGTCTGTAAGTATGTAGAGCATTAAAGGGCTAACAGGGAGGGCTACTCGCTATTGATTCAAACAGAAAGGTTTTGCAGGAAGGCTGGCTAGCCATTTGTCTTTGTTTCCAAATGGCAGGGGCAGCTGCCACCAAAGGTCAGCAAAATGTTACCAGAACAAGGCCCTATAGAGGCAGGGACCATGTGCCTGTGACGAGGGGGGGTGGGGGTGAGGACACACCCTGGTGGAGTGACACATACACACTTTCTCCCCCTTTCTCGCACAACACACCCATGGTGTGGCATCTTGCTTGGCATTAAGAAGCTGGCTCAAGTCGAGTGCTGCCGCACCCTATGCCCTTTCCTGTTTCCCTCCAGTCCCCATCCAAAGCCAAGGTACCTCCTATCACCAGGCAGCCATATCAGGTTACACTCTCCCCTCCGGCTCCCCATCATGTGTGTTAAGGGCTGTGTTTGAAGTGCGATCCTGCCCCTACACACACACCCCCGGCTGCAACAGCACCTGGGTAAACCGACACCGCGCCTCCCGTCTCTGGATCTTTTGTATGGGGAAGTCTTACGCCCAGGGACATGGGTGGACGGAGGGCAGACACGGACCTTGAAACTCACGTGAAAGAGTGACTGTCTGGCTGACAGACAGACCAACACACGCACCAAGAATAGCCTCCAAATCTCTCTTCCGCACCACACCATACAGATCTCTTGGGATCACTCTTCAAGCTGACAACTGTTTTGCTCATCTAATCAATTGCCTCCCAAGGAAATAAAGCATAAAAAAAAGGATGAAAGGAAATAGAGTGATGGGGGAGGAAGGGACAAGATGTTTTTCCCCCCTCTCTTGGCAACACAAGACAGAGTAGCTGAATGGGAAAACCATGTATGTGGTTATGTATTGTTGTTGTGCGCAGCAATTTCCTCCAAAACATACTCCCTGCCCCCCAGGTTCTCTTTCGCCAGCTTTGGGGAAACAGAGGAGACACTGAATTCCCATACATGTGCCCCAAAACAGGGGCGCTGAAATGACACACTCACATCTGACATACATTTTACCTCCCTTAGTGGAAACTTAACCCATGACTGAGCCGTTTATAAGCTGTATACCATGCTGCCTTGAATGTACAGTGGGTGAATGTTGTAGGTATATGTGAGGATGACAGTCTATCATGTGTTATGCAATATACGTGAGGTGCTATAGTCCCTGCATCATGTGTCAGTAAGTGTTACTTAACGTTGTCTCTGCACCAACGCCACAGAGACAAATTCTTGTACATTTATTGTTCTTGGCGAACGAAGTGATATTAATTTTGTCAGGCAGCTTTACTCACTGAATATAACTTACATGATGTTGCTGTAACCATAATGACAATGATCATGTTCATGCCGCTTCAAAATGTGGCTTCTGGAGTCTAGCCACAGGCCTAAAATACGCCCATGAAAAAAAAAAAAAAAAGTTGCCCATAACCCTCTATTTTATATAACCGGTTGATACTTAAGTTCTTAGGAAGCACATTCTTAAGGACACACAGCGGCAGGACAGACAGCTACAGTAACAATGTCCAAAGGGACCAAAAAGACCCAACAACATAGCATTCAGATTTCCAGATGTGCTCGGGACATCACTCATTTGCTGTCCTCTTCCTGTTCTGTGTTTCTGGCCAGAGAATGAAGGAAATCTGACTCCAAACTTCTGCTATTTTCCGCTCGCGAAAAACATAACATGCTTGAGGCATCTGCCTGAAGGGGACTGACCAGAAGGCTAGTGGTTACTTTCAACCCATTAACTGCGCTGTGAACGAATGAGTGGCATTGTTGCTGTTCTGTCTGCCTGCCCGGAATAGTGTGCGCCAAGTGTGCCTCAAGCATACAGTCAGTCTATTATAAAGTCAATGTGGTGAATAAAGGCCTGGCCAAGTGGCCTCTTGCTGTCTTTTTGTGCAGATTTTATGTTTTCCATGTCAAAAAGTATCAATCTTCATGTGCACTTCCAGGATTTTAACCATTTTTTTCACCACTCATGCCCCGCCGATGAATAGCCTTCAAAAACTGCCCACTTTGCTGGGCCTTGGCAGTGCAAAACACACACACAGGGCATGTTTACTGAGTGAAAACCTGGGCCCATATGGTCGCCAGACAGTGGCATGGTGTGTTACCCCTGTGCAGATGACCTTTGAACCCCACGGTCAAGGAAGGGTCACTATCTTTACAGTGCTAATGCCTTGTGTGTGAAAGGGGAGCCTGGGATCAGAACTAGCTCCAGTCGCTTACAGTCATCTGGTGTGTTTGTGTCAGTCAAGCCGCAGCACAGAGGCTGCTCCACCAAGGCGTCAAAAACATAAACCTCTGTCTTTGATGCGACTGGCTGAGGGTAATGTCAGTCCCCTAAAGCCTAGAGGGCCACTGGTCAAATTGGCCACATTTATCCGATCTGCGCCGGCGTCATCCAACAATGGGACCTAAAACATGGTTGATGAGCTACACTGCAGCAGCCGGGGTGTTAACCAAGTGGCAATAACTTACTATGACCGGTCTCAAACGGGCTCATTAAAGGTGTAAAAACGTGCAATTTAATAAATCCACCGGCGTGATATAAACATTCAGTGTGACAAAACCATCGACCATGACCAGCAGCTGGTAGCCTCCTCCCGCTAACCAGGGTGGAGACTGAGCAGCTCCCGTTCCGCTCACTTACATGCAGCAGGAGCCCAAAAAATAAGGTTGAAAATAGTGTGCACGACAGACAGACCTGGGTGGGGCTTCATTTACAAAGATAACTAAAAACAAACAGACATTCGGGTCATATTGAATTGTCACTCGGAAATCTGCGGCTGTTTTCCCAGTCGGCCCAAACGCTGCACTCCCTTTCTCCCCAAGAAAAGGAGTGTTCAATGGCCGCATAGAGGCAAAGACAAAACCCCATTCAAGCAGCCGTTACACTATCTGCAAGCAGTCAACAACAGCAGTGGTAGTATCTACGGATAAGTGTTTTCTTTTGTAACTGCAGTGACCCTTGTCTTTTTTTTAAGTCTTATCCCAGTCAACATATCCACCTCCGCTTCTCCGTTTCCCTTTCTTTCAACGAGGACGCTGAATCTAGGATGGGCTGCCACTGTAAAGCATGCTAACTTGACATTTATTTACGATAGGCCTTTTCAGTTTCTGGATATGATCGTTTTTGGGGAATAAAACCCGAGGGTATTAAAACCGTCATGGTAAAAAAAAACAAAAAAACATCCACTTACAGTCAATTGGGATTCACAACGAGGGTGCTCTCCTGTTTTCCAGTGGGATGGAGGACCACAGCCTTCGGGGGAAAACGGAGAAATACCTTATATATGGAGTTATCTGAATGTTAAAAAAATCTAACAAAAACTGTCCGTTGTCCTCATGTTTTCGCACGTCGCCTTGTCTACACGTAGTCCCATTCCCTCTTCCATTCTTCTCTCCCAGAGCTGCTGAGAGGAGACACGCTGCGCGTCTCCGTCGCTTCCTGTCCAGCCCAGAACGCACGCTGCCTTCAGGCACTGTCGGAAATATCATAACTACGAGTTGAGCGTCCACGAACGACGCAACAAAGTGGTAGATACGACTGTTAAAGTAGGGATTTTCTACGACACGAGTTGCGGAGATGTGACATTTTGACACAACTATTGCCTGCTAAGATGGATGAAGATGAGAGTGTATGTATGAAGATGTATGTGCATTCTCTCATCTTCATCCATCTTAATGAATGCAGATTCAGGACAAAGTACCTCTGTGCTGCTTGATTTTTAAGATAAAACAACAGCTACCAAAAAACTGATTTTGTTACAGAGCCCATTTTGTTATAATTTCTGTCCAAAAGCAGCTGAACGCGTGACAAGTTATCTTTACGGTATCTTAGGAGGAGCCATGGAGGCAGCATAAACCTCCACTAGTCGAGGTCCCATTGAATGAGTAAGCATCCACACGGACTAAACCACACCAGCGCGCTGCATCGCCTCTTGTTCATGCAGACCCAAAGCCACCACCGCCAGACAAAAGGGACACGTTCCAGATTAGGAGATTAATGCGCGGCATGCATATGGACACACAGAATTACTACCCGGCCAATCCTCCTCATCCATTTTCAGTTAGAATTAAAGACCACATTTTGGAAATCCCATAATCCCCTCTTCATAATCCCATGATTTTGTCACCATGTGTTGCCACACAAAGTCATATTTTCAACTCGTGTGTGCCCCAAGGTTATCATTAAAGCCCTCTAATCCTATGCTCTAGCCAGTTTATATCGCTACAAAACAGAAAATGGTACTGAAGCAACAGCAAGTGTTAAGTAAAAACTCCTCAATAGGATGCTGCTATGACACCACCGTGTTACAAATGAGACCAGCTGATGCTGAATGGCTATTTTCCAATTGAAAAGACGATATCAACAGGCAGAACATTAAACGACACTGTTTTGCCATCTAGTGGACAAGCAAAAATATTGCAGTCTCGCCTCAACCCTAATTTATAGATCGGTGGTTCTCAAAGTGGGGGTCCGGGGACTCCCAGGGGTCCTTGAGGGGATTCCAGGGGGTCCCCAGCAAAATGAGGAATACTTTAATTTCACTATTATTTCATTTATTAGAAATGACCCCAATTGGAGAATGTATAATAATTACTTGCAATCATAGGTTCCACTCTGTCCCAAATACAGCTCAACTTTGAGGAGATTTCTGACTCACTAGCCTACAGTTCCCTAAAAACCAATTCAGTTTTTAACCCTTATTTAGCTGGGGAAAATTTATCAGCACATTTTCTTTCAACAATACCCTGCTGCAGTTACTTCATACTGCATTCATACCTCGGAGCTGCCCGGTGCAAACACAGTCTTGTTGGCCATCGAGTAACTTCACTGTCCTAGTTAGAGATTCAGTGTCTTGCTCAAGGACACATAGTTTTTGAGGGAGAGGAAAGATTCTCATTGACTTCTCCTGGCCAGATTGTCCCAGCCAGTCTGGGAATTTGAACTGACAACCTTTTAGTCACAGGCCTTTGGGCTACCTCTGTCTATTCGTGGAGCAATGAGACAACTGATGTCATCATGTTGCTTGAACGCACAGCTATGGATGGGTGAATGCACATATTTAGTGATATCGATAGTCTGCTCTCCATAATCTGCCTTGCAGTGGCCACTTGCACTGTATGTTGGTCCTGTTCTCCTTCCTCACGACAGCTAAAATCCCGTAATAAAGACAAATAAGTAGTAACAGATATAAGGCTATTGGAATGTGCAACAGGTTCCTAGCAACACCCACACAGTTGTACTTACATCGTGGGCATAGATTTACATTAACCCTCTATTGTGGCATCATTTACTTTAGACATTTAGGGAAGTATTGCCTGAGTATTTTACGAGACTATTATTCCAGAGGTGAACGTTGTTGACACAATTGATCTTTAAGTAATAGCAACTTTTGTGCTAACCCTGGCACGACTTCAATCACACCGAAGCCACTAAAAATCACAAAGGGAGAGTGCGCAAACAGAAGAGGAGGCGTGTGCTGCCACAGGATGTTTTTCCCTCAAGAAGTGCTGTGAGGTGCTTTCACTGCTGTGCTGTAGGAGTTGTTCAGTCACAGACACAATGAGGATCGGAGGCTTTACAAGCGAACGCATGGGTGAATGAAACTAGAGTAGATGATATTAGAGCAGATCTGTAGCCTAGAATTTTGCTCCTACATTGTCCTGCATGTAGTTTTAGGTGATGAGGAACAGTTTGTGTCCGGTTTCCGTAGACTGGTGTACCGAGCACAAAAAGCTGGAGGCATTTTCACACAGATCGTCTCAATGCGAGAAGTCAAGATGAGCGTTTGCTGGATTTTCATGGTCTTTCTGGGCTTCGGCTTGTCTCGCGCCACTGAGCTTCTGAGCTCCTGCACCTGCAATGGTAGGTTGTGCATTTTCTTGCAATAGCCTAGGACATAAATCCTAAACCATAATACTTTCAAATCACTTTTATTGGCTGGAGAAGAAAGAATAAAGAATAAGAATCCAATGATCAAAGACAATTTACTGTATCTACATGTTTATTGAGTGAAACTGTTGTTTGTTTTCATCAATCAAAATAAGATGAGTACTAAATAATAAGTACTCCAGTAAAAAAATTGATGACAGATTTGTAGTTTATTTTAGTACAGGAGTTAACATAGTGCATAGTGCATAAATAGAAAGTGCATGACTCAAGCCTTCCTCTCACATGACATTTCTGTTTTTCATGTGAAAAGAAGTAAATGTGCAGATACAGAACAGTTTCCATGTGGGGGTGGAGTTACTGTGAAATGACGAGCATCAAAGGTCCACATTTCAGTTCGGGAAATAAAATGCAAATAGGAGATTGTGACAATCTCTGCAGGACTTGCTGTCAATAAACCCATTTCCTTTGCAAAGGTGTTTGATGTTGGTTACGAATGAAAACACCAGCATCCTGACTCGTCGCTCGACATGAGATAGTTATGGAGTTGATCAGAGATATTAAACAATGTTGAGGCAGAGCAATAGTAACCTCTCTGTTCAGCATCATCACGTCACTGACGATGTTTCTGTATTTCAAAGCTTTATTTGAGGCACATTCTTTTCGTAAACCTTAATACATGATAACAATTCAGAGAGATTAGATTAAATTGCCTGAAAGAGATAGTGCGTTTCTTGCTGCTGCGCAAGAGAGCAAGCCACATCCAGGAACGAGAGTAGCTGAATGCGCAAAGTCTTTTGCCATTGGCTTTTTGATTTCTTTTTCAGCTTGAGGCCTCTTTGTATTTCTGTCTTCTTCCCTTCTGTGAAGCAGTCATCGTGAAATCCTCAACACGTTTCTGGCTATCCTATGATCATTCTTTCACCCCTCATTGGTTATTGACTCAAATTTAACACATATTACGCATGTTGTAATTTTGAAAAATCACTATCTGCAAAAAAAAAAAACCAAAATACACTTTCCTTAAACATTAGCCTTAGCAGAAGTGCTTGCTCTAAAAGAGAGGAAATGAACTTTGCCAACTGTATAACATGGCCAGAGACGCAGTTACATGAAGTCCCTCAAATTAAATCATCATACAATCACGCAGCGTATATTTCTCCTCAATGATTAAATCTTCTTCCCCTATTTCTATCATTGCGTAATCTTCCACTGAGTCCTCTGTCTGGTTGTCTGTCTTTCTGATCCCCCCCTCCCCATGGTAAATGTATCATGAGTGTATTTTTTCTCTCCAGGCCAGCTGGAAACGGTCTGCGTACCAGTCAGTCACAATGTATCCGTGCCATGTCCACACACGAACGCTGAAGAAGTGAACTTTAGCCTTTTCAAGGGCCAAGAAATGATTGCCGTCCACTTGTGCGCCCACGAGAACAACGCAACCAGCTCTGCAGAAAAGATAAGTGTTTTGAGGCCGGGTCTGGAGCTGCGTGTCAACACCACGGACAGATCGGTCAGTTTCGTCCTCTCCGGAGTGACTGCCAGTAGCAGTGGAATGTACGACTGTGCGGCACAAACCGAGTACCCTCCTCCCACCTTGAAAATACGCAACGCATCGAAGGTCCTGCTAATGGTGGAAGGTACGTTTGTTTTCCTAAGAGGTGCTGATGTTTGAGGATGCGCAGACAAGGACCCCTCAATGCATACGTGTTCTGTGGATACATACTGAAGATAACACTTGCATGTCTCCCTTTTCCCAGGACACCAAAGCAAATGCAACGCTGACCGCGACGGCTCCACGGATGGCGGAGGTCAGACACCCCTGTGGATTTGGATTCTGGGCTTTGTAGCTGTCAGCACCTACAGCCTGGCCGCCACCGTCATCGCCTTAGTCTGCTGGGTAAGACAGTCCTCAGACACGCGTGCTGCTGGCGCACAAACCAGCGCGCACAGCATATGCGCAAAGACACATCATATGGAAGCATTTCTGTGTGACAGCATGACCTTCTTCATATGGAGCCTTTTTTTAAGCTGGACACCTAGAGAATAGACGTGTGGGGCGAAGTGGGACCGTCCGAACCACTGCCATAATGATTATAAAGGCATAGAGAACTGGAAGCAAAATGCGCTGTACCCTGCATGCATCCATACAGACATATTTCACACTTTCGTATACCCACTCAGACACACTGCCTCTGCTTACCCATCTCCATGTGTCCCACAGTTCAGGTTGAGGATGGCAGACTCCCAGACGGACTATATGAACACCAAACCCAGAGCGCCCAAGGGCCACAAGAGGAAGAGAGGGGTTCAGCATCCCGTACCACGACACTTCTGACTACTGGTTCCACATCTCACTATTTGCAACTCCATTGCTGCACGCCTACCACCACGAGCTGCTTGGACTTGTCCTCACAGATTCAAGGAATGGGTATAAAAAGAAGGGGAATCCTTCTGAGAGTTTACTCTAAACCGTTGAAATGCAGTGCATTAGTGCAATGTGTTAAAGGTTCAGTGACATTGATGTAGCACGGTTCCTCTTATAGGGATAGTTAGAAATAAATAAGAAATCTTTGCTTACTTAACACCTTATCTCTTGCTCCCTCACTCACTTCCTCTCTCTCTCTCTCTCTCTCACTCACACACTCGCACACACAGAACTGTAGTTGGAACCCCTCGCTTTGTGGTTTCAGCAGAGTCGATGTGGTGTCTGAATGAGGGGATTGAACCACATTCACAACTGTGGTTCTTTCACCCCATGAGTCACACATGATATTGTTCAAAGTGACTATCCCACTTCACTATACAAAAATACAGTCAGGCTTTTTCAGGCCTTCACACGTCTTTTATGCAATCATCTTTCTACTCTTGCTCTAGTATTTTCTGCGAATAAAGCAATACCAGCTCTCAGAAGTTTAACATCTGAGGTTTATGAGCACCAGATAGAGGCGATGACAGCAAACACCTCAAACAGTAGCAATCTGCATCATTTCCTGTCTTGCTCCCTTAACTTTTTTTTTTTGTCCTCGTGCTTTTTGCAGTTGTGCTCTGGCTGCCTCAAAGGGATGCCACCTTTTACCTTGCTCACCTTGCAGTTTCTATGCTGCACGCACACCGACACCGTTTGGTTTTGCTGGCTTCACTTCAGCAGAATGGTCTGACTCATCAACTATCCAAAGATTTACACTTTTTCTATAATGTTTTAAGCTATTGTAGGTCTAAGTATTTTCAAACACCGATAATAAAAGAACATTTCAGTGACGAGGAATTCAGATTTAAAGACCTTTTATTTTGACCGTATCATCAGTTATAGGCATAGTATCACTCTGGATACTGCCGCTGTTAGCAAAGCCACAGCAAAAATCTCCACTGCTGAATAACAATCTTCCACAGTTACCACAACATGATTCAACTTAAGAAGTATTCTCACACTCAAGGCATGAATATTGTGTACATTTGTGTCCATTTGTACTTTGTTCCTTTACAAACAGGTGAATGAAATAGTATCCAGGGACCACATTATAAGTCCTTCCGCAAAATGGCACAACATGGCCTGCGTGTGTAATGATCATTGCACAGGCCGAGGTATGGCCGGGTATGGCTCTTGGGATTCATGCAACCCTGTCCTCGAGATCCCAATCACTCCTTTTTAGGATCTGTGTCCGATGCCTGGTTTTCTGGAAAAATGCGTCTCCTGAGGATCTCTGCCCTCTCCTCCTCGGACGTAGACTGCAGCTCCTGCTCTGTTATCTGGGCGATGGGAGAGGAGAGAGGGATATGAGGATATGTAGTGTAAGGCTGGGTGTCATTGATGCTGGTTCCAATACTTGGAAGTATAATGATACTGTTTCAGTATTTGTTGATTGAAAGAAATTTTGTACTATGTGACAGAGTAAATTATTTTCTGTGCGACGTGTTCATACCATCTGCTTTTCAAAACAGAATCAGACTATTGCCCACTGATTTTGTAAATAAAAATGCCTGAAAATGTGACTGAGATCCCATTGCAACAATCAAACATTTTGAAGCTTTTTGATACTTTTGAACGAGTCATGGAAAAGAGGAGCGACAAGCTCTTCTCACGGAGGAACATGATATTTAGTAATATTTACACGGTTGCTATGGAAACTGCTGTGCTGTTCATTCAGAGAAACATAATTGATTACATAATTGAAATCTTTACATGTAGTCGAAGGGGGATTTTTGACATCTGACGTCTCAGGATCTTGACAAAAGAGGAGCCTAATCTGTTTACAATTTCTGAGCCTCACCAGGACAGGGGTATATCCCAGGATCTTCAGATGGCGAATCTTGACAGCCAGGGTACCACGGGGATGGGACGTATCATAACAAAAAGCGGAATTCGGTGTGCAAATTACTGCAATTCTAGGACATCAGGAAGAGAAAAAGGTTCCTCAGCTTTAATAGGTCAAAATTTGAATTGAATCTAGACGTCTGGTTGGATGAATGTCATTGGGACAAACTGAAGAAACTGAACTGTACAAACACACTTTTACAGTGACTTATTCAAAACAACAGGATATGCAATGCTATATGTGGAGCACTTTGTATTATTATCTTCTTTTTATACTAGGAAACACATAGTGCACGTGCCTCTCCTCAGAAAATTGAGAACCTTGAGAAAATGAGTTTCAAACTAGACAATGAAAGAATAGTCACTGTTAAGCCAGTGAACACTAACCCTATCCATGTGGTATTAAAACTGAGTATAAATCAGCTTTCAAAGAATATTTTGTGCACTGAACATTTCATGCTTGTGGACATACTGAACATGCTCAGCTCTACATTGTTTTAAAACAGAAGGCCCCAACATCTGCTACAAAGCCAGCATCACACTTCCCCCTACCTGACTACAGGACATCAGAGCAAACAAAACATGGCCAAAAACAACTACTGCTGTTCCGCAAGATTCTCGCTGGTGACGTTGTCGACCGTAGCCCAATGTTGATGGCTTACCTTTGACTGCTCTCTGCTGGAGACTCTTCTGCTGGGCTGCTCCCTTCAGCCACTGGCAGGATTTTGGTGATCACACCATCTGAGTCAACACACACACATACACACACACATGCACACGCACACGCACATGCACACGCACACACACACACAAGCCCCTCAGCTCCCAGTGCAGCTGAACTGATGGTATCTTACTCCAACATTAAACATTCACTCCAACCAAACACACAGCCACACATATTCTCACCGATACTGG
>OOFE01016891.1:23206-34133 GCA_900323365.1 Monocentris japonica
ACGCGCACACACCCGCACACACACCCACACACACGCACACACACCCACACACACGCACACACACACACACACACACACACACACACACACACACAGGCCTTTGGTACCATCATATTTTCAAAATTAGGTGAAATTGTGTTTTGGAGCCATTTTCAAAAGCACTATCAATGCTTAGTATAAGACAAAAAGCTCAGGGAAAAAGCACAATTGTTCCCATAAATCAACAGAATGAAGGGTTGAAGGGTTTTAAGACCATTAAAGCATTTCTACTTTATTTAACAGTAGAGAGATGGAGTAAAAATGGGGAAAGAGGGCAATAGACGTAACGGATTGAGAGTCAAACTCGACTTCAAATGCCTTGGATTCCTGCTTCCCCCCTACGATTCAGCCTTTACCTATGAGGTACAAGTTCTCCACCACCACCATTTCCTGTAGCGTCCCGCCTGTCCCATCCCCCAACACACCCTGCAGGGCCTGCGAGAGCCCAGGGTTGACATACAGGTCGCCTGGGGTGGGGTCTCCCAGGACAGATGGAGGGACAGTCAGGGGCCAAGGGAGGGGAGGGCAGTCCAGGCGGAGACACAAGTCTACTGTCTGAAACCTTCTTTCCTGGCTGCGGAGAAACTTGGGTCCTGGATAGAGATGGAGAGAGACATGGTGCGAGCTAATGTTTCATGCTGTCTGAAGACAAAGGCAAAGACATGTACTAACATGAGTGTCAAAACAGTTTTGCAACACTGAAGAAATGTTATCAAAATGTTATCAAAACCATTTCCACTTAGCTTTTAGAATTCAATACATCATGATATGGATAAAAATAGTTGGATGAAAACTGGATGAAAACAGAGTCAGAGAGGAAGACAGAGAGAGAGAGAGATTAGTGTGTACAAGTGTGTGTGTTCGTCCAGTGTCTGACCTGTAGTGCTGAGCTGGTCCAGTGTACTACTCTGCAGAAGGTGCTCCAGTGGTGCAGAGGGGAAGTGGCCCAGCAAGCACAGACTGTAAACTGCCTTCAACACTTCAGAACCAGACATCTTGGACAGGTAGGACTCCAGAACCCGGCTCAGACTGTCCAGGAACCTGGAGCCACAAGGTGAAACCCAACAAATAAATCAAGCCTGGCCATGAATGAAGCATCTAACTACATTTTGGCATTTTTTGCACAGCCAGAATAAAGTTGTAGTGTCAAGCAAATACATTTGGAGTGTGAATGTTGAACATCTCCTGGAGAACACAACCATGTTCTTGATGGGAGAACACTTCATGGGAAAACGAAGTTCAGCTGAGCTTCGGAACGGGTCTCTCGTGTGAATACACGTGAGAATGCGTGGGTGCAAATCCACACTAGCAAGTACAAGTGTGTGTGTTCGTCCACACTAGCAAGGTACACACATCTTCACATCTGTGAGGAATATATGAGACACGGAGACAGAACAGCGACCTACTGCTGCCTGTGGTCGTGGAGGTCATAGTTGAGAGAGGAGTAGGCCTTGAGCACACAGAGGACGTCTCTGAGCGTCAGAGCATCTGGGTTCGCCATCACCCTCTCAGAAAAAGCCTCCATTAAGGCTGTGGGACAGAAGGCCAGGTCCTCAAACACAGACAGGAAGAGGATTGCCTGGAACAGATAGAAGACAGCGTTAGGACCACAGGAATGAAGGGGAAAAGCCAAGAGCAAAGACATGAGCCAGAGAAAGTCACAGTAAATGATGTCCAGTTATGTGTGTGTGTATGTGTGTACAGCACCTGCTTGTTGTTCCATATGTCCATCGTGGAGGCGACATAGTCTGAGATGCCCGTGAGCAGACCTGAGTCTCTGTAGTGCAGCTCCTTACAGGACCTCAGCACTGTAAATATTCTGGTAAAGGGGATTCCATGGATGTTCTCTACCAGCGAGGATGAGATGTGGAAAAGGAAGAAAGGGTGTGTGGACAATATTTGTTTGGCTCCTTCAAATGTATATGCATTTTGCTTGTGGAATAAATTCATTTCTGTTAAACTGAATAGAACATGATGCCTGGGTAAAAAAGTGATCTTTATCATGGATTTAACATGGGAGGTTTATTGGAGAATGAATACTCCTTTATACTCTATTTTCCTGAAAGAAAACCCAAAAACTTGACAACACAATGATTCCTAGTGAAATCCTTCCCTTGTAGAAGAGGTTTTACCTGTGATCTTCTTACTGCAGACGTCCAGCAATGGCTTGGAGTGGAAGCCCATGATGGCCATAGTGGAGATCATGTACTGGGAGTTGGGAAGGCTGAACTGATCTGTCATAGATAAAGCCTTTCTCTGGAGGGAAGAAGTGCACAAGTAGAATGTCACTACCCAGTGAATACAGATACTGGCAAAATTGCAAGTTATTTGGGGTGTTGGTATCTATGTGTCCTTTGTTGGGGTACAAACAATACTACAATGGTACAATGGGACAGACTTTTATTCAGTGTCTAACATACATACATACATACATACACTGAAACAGAAGCAAAGACAAGCTGGCTATACAACAAGTTTGAGTGATTTTTCACTGTGTCATGTGTAGAAAACTGCATTTCACTGACTTAAAACACAAAATGTGCGGCATCGACAAGCTTCAGAAGACTGCTTGACTGAGGGTGGTGAACCGCTTGGCACAACCATAGCAGAAAAAGACAGGCGCCAACCTCTAGTTTCCTTTTGAGGTCCAGTGGGGCGTCTTTCCCCAGTAGACGCATCATGGTCTGCAGAGCCATTACATTCTTGATACTGGGAAGACGAGAGTCAACTACCAGCCTAGGATATCAGAAGAATGAACAACATTTTGAACAGTTCTGAAAAAGTAATGACTGGATCTGAAAATTGACATGTGCATGGCACTAAAAAGACACCAATTCAAAAGCCTGCATCATTACATCTAGTATATTCATATAAGAGCAAAAAATAGTCAACCTGATTTTTGGCTAAATCATATACACCATTTGCTAAACCTCACCTCATGCCTTCCTTAAGTGCATTGACGTTGGGGCTGCTACCCATGTGCTCCAGGCATGAGGCCAGGATGGACAGACACTTCTCATCAAAGTCATTCAGGTTCTCCTGTAAGTGGACATAACACACATTTACACAAACAACTTATAAGTTATAAGTTGTCTGACAACAGACAACATTTGACTGGCCATCTTCCACTTACAACTCATCTACGATCTACGATTGCCTACCTGGCAGGTTCGGAGGAAGGTCTGGACCACACGGCTGCGCTGGGGCACCCCCAGTTTGATGATGGCCAGGAAGGAGTAGGTCAGGTCATTGCTCCGCATGTGACCCGCACCCTTCATGGCCTTTTGCAGCAGCTTGTCGAAGCCAGGGTGCTCGAACATCAGCTGCAGCTCACAGCGCCGCTGCTCCTCTGACATCTTCTTGGTGGTGGCCCACATGTGTGTCAGGCAGTTGCTGACCTGCCGATTTGTGACCGGGCACCGAGTTGTCAAGTCTAACACATCCGTAGGGGAGCCACACACCCCCAGCTGGTCATAGAAAGAGATGCTCTTCTGTGTCTGCTCCGTGAGAGTCTCTGTAGACTGGATCTCAGTGGGGAATGATGATTGCGATGATTGAGTGGAGGGATGCTTGATCTCCTCCAGCTCCTCATTGTGACTACTAACCTGAGAGTCGTATCTTACTAAACTGAAAAACTTCCCAGCCAGTGGGGAGTGACTCTGTCTTGTGCTCCAAATACGTGGTAATCGCTGATGAGGGGATGAACAGTCTCTGACCGATGTCATTATCTGGAGACCCCGCTGTTGCCATAGTGACCTGCCACTGCAGAAGCGCAGGGCCCACCTCATGACCTCTTCTGTCACTCGGATAGACATAGTTTCTTGATTATTTATCAGACAGTGAAAGAGGGGTGTGGGAGCTGAAAAATGAAACGAGACACTAGGGCTTTCTACTGTATTCAACACTTTCAGTCATGTAGTGTCTCTGAGTATAGCAGATCTTACTTAGTTAAAACACTTCACTTCTACACTTCTGCTGCTTATACTACACATTCGGGGCCGCAACAAACGGATAAATTATTTTTCGTAATGGCACGCGGTACTATTACTGAGTTAACGTTACAAGGTCATAAAACTGCCTTGCTTCAAACCCTGGCAAAGCTTGCTAACGTTAGCTAAAATGCTATCTTATCACGCTAACCTTAGGATAACCTAGCAGATACAATTCTTCCAACGGAACACATGGCATTTGCTGGGTCATGTGATACATGCAAGACATAAACCTTGTATGTTACCCTATGTAACGTTGACTAATCCAATCCATTTTGGCACATTCTCATGCTGCTTCGTGTTATGTGCGCTGCCATTTTGGTTCCCCCTCTCGAGTTGGTACAACCGGGTAACCGGCACAACACGAGCTGTGAAGCGCTGGAAAACATTCGCTAGTAAGTATGTTTTGGTGAATTAAAAAAACATTAACATAATAATTTATATTTACTGTTACTATAGCGAAGATGTGTGGCTTTTAAACATAGTTCTTGATAGTCATAAAATATTTCCATCTTTTAATTTGTCCGAGTTGTTTCCTGGCCGGACACAATTAAGCGCAACAGCAGTAGTTTCCTAGCAACCGACGCCATCTAGAGAGACGACAAAATGACAAAATTTGTTCTTGCTGGTAAATCTTTTTTCGCTTTGACAAGTTGTGGCGACTTATTTAGCTCGATGTGAAATAAAGTCTTTCCGTTTACTGTAACTTTAACTTCTATAGGTAAAGCAGACTGTCCCTATTATGCCAAAGCAGAACTTCTAGCAGACCTCCTGCAAGGATCTCTGCCAAACTTCAGGATCCATAAGATCTCCATTCACCCGGATGAATGGAAGGTAGAAGTTAACAAATTTCCTGCATTTAAATGTAGTTCAACAAATTTGTACACGGCTCATGTTACTTTGTTCATCATCTCAGCTCCCTCTCTCACGGGCCTCTAATAGGAATGGCTGGAGACCACCTGCAAAACAAATGGATGGAAACACGAGCAGTCCCCCTTGATCTGGAGGGAACTGATCGACCGTGGGGGCAAAGGAATGCTCTTAGGGGGCTTCAGTGACTTCCTAGAGCATTGTCAGGTAGGCATGGACTAGGTTTTCATCGTTCAAATTACCCCCCAACTCAAGACTAGGAAGTCTAATTTATACCTATTCCCCCTTGCCTGTCATTCCTAAATTGATTATGTCTACTTCCAATTTCCTTTAAATGTGGAAGTAGAGCAAACACAAGCTTGACAATGTTATTCCTCTATTGAAGACATGGCATCACAAAAAAAGAGTTTCCTTATGGGGATCAATATCATTATTATTATTATTAAATTGCCTTGCAGAGCCATTAAGAGTTTGGATGCTACAATTTTTCGTGGCGGTCAATTTTCTGATCATCACAGGAACATGAAAATGTTCCAGAGGACACTCCTGTAAGTCTGCAACCAACAAACCTTAGTTCTAGAAACTAAGGCATCCATAGCTCAACCTGACCAGTTTCTTCTTATCAATGGCTCTGGCAGGATTACTACGGCATCACGTCAGACATGCCCACAGATAAGCTGCTAAAGATTGCAGCAGAGAACCTGGAGACCAAGATGAACCTGATTGCAGAGGAGCAGCATCGTGTCAACCTCATCCAACCTCTTCACATATGGATCAGTAGGTGGGTTACTGAAAAATCTGTTTTTTTCATTCAGGAAGTGGTGGAAGTCTGTCATGTCTTTCAGTGTATCAGAGTGGTGGCTGGAGTGACAACATAGACACTGTAGGAAAGGTTTTAATGTATGACAGTCATTCAGCAGATGCTTTTATCCAAAGGGACTTACAAAAGTGATAATTAACACTATGTGGGGATTGAACCCACAACCCTGAGACTGAGTGTCTCATGCTCTACTGACTGAGCTGTCTGGACCGGACAGCACTTCAAATCGAGCTTGAGAAGCTAATGCTACACAGGTGTGGGTCCATCCCTGGCAATTAAAGCACATATACAAACAATAGTCATAAATGTAATCTTCAGCCATCGGATCATCGCCAGTGGTCACGCAATCCGAGAACCAACACGCTCTTCTTCTTCCATATCACTCCCAGTGCTCTCAACCCAGCCTGCCACATCCTGATCCCCTATCTGCTCTCCTCTGAGGTGTTCCCCCACGTCTCCGCCATCAGCCTCCACCTTCTGGACCTGGAGGGGGATGAGGGGGAAATGCAGGGCCTGAGGATGGAGACGGAGGACCTGGCGCTCCCTCTGCTCCAACAGGTGTTGGACTGTCAAGGGACACAAAACATGTTTGAATTGTACTGTACCTAACATCCTGTGGTAACTAATAGACTCAAGTATAGTGCAAGTTAATAATTAACGTCATCACCCTAAAAAAT
Organism: Monocentris japonica; assembly: GCA_900323365.1. Classification (NCBI taxonomy): domain Eukaryota; kingdom Metazoa; phylum Chordata; class Actinopteri; order Trachichthyiformes; family Monocentridae; genus Monocentris; species Monocentris japonica. The sequence continues at coordinate 29,602 of OOFE01016891.1, forward strand.
AAAGATATCTGGCTAAATCTATTAACAGGTAACCGTTCACACTGATCTGGAACAGGCCTTCCAAGAAGCGGATGTCATCCTACTGCTGGAAGACCGCTGGCCTGAGGACAGTGACAGAGAGAACAAGCTGGAGGAGGAAAAGAAGAGGCAGTTAAAGAGAATCTCAGCCCGCTACCGAGACTACGGACGACTGATCGACGAGAGGGCCAGCAAGGAGGTGAAGCTGATCGTGGCCGGCGACTCCTTTGTCAACCTGAGGTGCTCCCTGCTCCTGGACAACGCCCGCTCCATCGACAGCCGCCGCTTTGTCGCCACGGCAACCCAGCTGGAATATGAAGCCAGAGCCCTCATTGCAAAGAAGTTGAAAGTGAGGACATCAGGTACCGAAACTGGTTTAATTAGAGTCCAGTTTCCCACATGCACCACTGAGATTATCTTTTTCCAGGAAACATACAATGTCTCCTTCTTCCTCTAACCTAGACATTACAGATGTCATTGTGTGGGGGAACATCAGTGGTAGTTTCTATGTTGACCTGCAGAGGGCGACGGTTTTCAACTACAATGGAGCAGTCAAAGGACCGGCCTTCTTTTCCCAGCCAGTCCTAGATCTGCTCTATGACAGGTTGGTTTTAAACATTTCAATAAATTGCTAGCATTATACTACGCTATGAAAACAGATTAAAATAAAATGTGATGCAGAATAGCTCAGTAAATGTACGTTGTAGAATTCTACTTAAGTGACTTTCAAATACTTATCTGTGGTTTTCTAAACTTTCTCACACCCATAGCTGTCCTATGTAGTAAACCGCCGCCATCTGGCACCTACGCAGGCTAAAACAAACAAAATGCCATTAAGCTTGGCATTGGTCTACCATCACAAAACAATGCTGCCTATACAGCCCTACACTGTCTGTGCACAATACCCAGGCAACTGACCCAGCGCTCTGACCGATCAAATACATCCTGTGTAGGGATACGACAAAAAGCCAAAATCTATAAAACCTCATATGGTTTTTTTTTTTTTTTTTTAAATGCAATCATCTTCTGCTTCCTCCAAGGAAATGGTTAAAGACAGACTTCCCAGGCTTGGTTAGTTGTCAACGTGCAGCGGTGGCTTCCAAGACCTGCAGAGCGGCCACTATGTCAGCAGCCAACGGGATCCTCACCGTCCTGAAGGCCTGGAACGGCACTTCCTGTCCAGACGATGTCCTCTCTCTGGGCGTACTATGCGCAGGTACTGCAAAGACACATGCAAGCACAATGCATAGAGAATATCCACTCCAGAATGGGATGGAGGCCACGTCAAATGATATAATGGGCAGTGGGCGGTACGCACATGGATGATGAAGTCCAAGTTTAAAGAAACATCTTTAATGACAGAGAGAATGATTTGGGGGAGCTGATCACGGGGCTTAATCCATATCTGTGAAACTCGAGATTTGATTGAAGTAGCCAACATATATGATTGTCTTTTTTCAGGCCAGTACAACCTCCCAGACGGCATAGTCTTCTCTATCCCAGTGACCTTCAAGGATGGGAAATGGTCTATGCTGTTTGATGCGCCCACTGGAGACGAGCTGAGGGACAGACTACAGCTTTGTGCAGACGAACTCAGACAGGTATGCCAAGTCACAACAATTACATACGGGGCATTTCAAATAGCACGCATGCTTTCTAAGCTACCACACCATTACGTTAGTGGTTTTTCAAAATGTCTCTCTAGGGAACTGACAATATGATATTGTTTTTTTCTGTCCCAGGAAAAAGAACTTGGATCAGAGAGTTAAGTGCACGCTATGAATTTGATAGACACTCAGAGTTGTCTTTCCTGAATAAAACACCTACGACGAGTCGCAAGAAATGGGTTAAAAAAAAGGATCAAAGTAAATGAATCAATCAATTTCAATGGCACATTTTATCTTTGTTTCAGTTTGTTCTTTTATTCTCTTTGACTTTCACATGTAGAGTTGCAATTTTGTTTAACCAGTTGAAATGACAATAAATCTATTCAGCTTTTGTGAAACTCATCCCTGCCCGTTTTATTTATAGATGTAAAAGATCAAACTGAGTACTTTCTGGAAAAAAGGAGAAATTAGAAAATAGATTCCTTTTTTTTCTTTTTAAATTGTACAGTTCTTGGTAAGTGCCTTTTTTATAGTAGAAGCAATATTTTAAGCATAAAACAAACTACACTACTACAATACACAAACTAGTCTTTGTTAATAGTCCTTCTCTCTGATGTCGTGACTTGCCGCCTGTTTTCATTTACAGTGGGGTAGTGTTTTAAAAATGCAGATACATCAAAACTTTCATTCCCCTCTTAGGTAATTAAATATCAACCAAAGTCTAAATTTTGTGGGTTTCATTTGACTGGAAACAATCAAATTGTCACAAATTGTGCGGTCCTTTATCAGTTGACAAGGAGAACTTCAACAGAGCGCCGTTTTTTTACATGCAGAATATACACGTTCCTTCAGCATTTCTACAATATACACAAAAGGAGGCATTGACCAAGAAAAAGAAAAAGTTAGTACAAATACAGTGCACTATGACAAGTCGAGAAATGGACACGTATTCTGCAACGTTATAGTCAATTTGTACAGCCCACCCCTGAGATTCTGATGCGGAGTGGTATACAAAACCAGTCTCTTCATACAACTGAGCACAGTGCTAGATTTCTCTCGTCAATTTTTCCATGTCAGATTTTTCCACAAATCCCCAGCAGCGGCCAGTTAGAGGACATTCATTCATTTTTTTAAATCCCTTAAAATAAGGAAAAGTATGCTTGAGTAAAAGTAACATTTAGGAGGTTGACCTCAAGTATTGATCATGGTAAATACATGCGTGATGCATGGCATGCATGGACTTGTTGTGGCACAAACTAGATCCTTTAGTAAATATACACATCCCAGTGATCAGCATACATGTACAGACGGTTGGATACAGGCCGGCCTTTGCCGAGATCCATGAGGACGTTTTGGATGGCAAAATGTAATTCTGTTCACAAATATCAATAAAAGGTAGGCCTCTGTCGCAAAGGAGAAATTCAGGAGCAATTCTTTTATGTTGCCACGTCAAAGTCATGTTTATGGGTAAAGATCTCTTACTTGCCAACATCCAAGAATGTCAAAGCCTTCGTTTCCATTTCCAGGCAAATGAAAAATGACCCCTAATGACTGAATGCTTTTAGTCAAAACTGTATCCGTGGAGGTGAAAGATGTGAAAGGTAATACTCATGTTGTTACTAAGTCAAACATTGGGAATATGCAACTACATTTTCAACTTGAGAGTCCACGGCATCATCAATAAAATGCATATTGTACAATCATTCAGGGATAACTGAAGGGATAAAATCTATGACTTTGAAATTTCCCCTCAGCACAATAAGGTTCCATCAATTAAATTAAATAATTTATATCATATATTAATAGCTATATAATCTCATCTCAACTCTCTCTCTCTCTATAACACCTAAATAAACATCTGTTAGTGATTGAAAACGAGGTGGAAGGGTTAAGCTCTTAGCCGAGGTGGAAAATAGAGGCATCATTATTGTGATGGGAGAGTCAACTCGGATAGGATATGTGCAGCGAGATACATTGTTCATAGTTGGAATCTCTTGCTAGATGGTGAATGAGTTACAATGCTATGCAACCCGTGACAAGAACAATTCCTCTATACATTTTACCCCAAGCTGACTCTGCCCTCATCTGACGCCATGACACATACTACCAGGCCAGCATGCAACACGACACAACGAAAACCTCTCTTGTGGATGCACATTTATGTTATTGATGATGCCAATTATGGTTTGTGTATTTCAATGTACAAAGATCAATGTTGTATCATCCTGAAGGCCATGTGTTAGTAGCTGACGAGCCCTGATCTGGTGGTTGGCCTGGACTAGAGAAAGCACAACTTAGATACAAAGGCTGAAAAAACCTGTTATGAGTGTGTGAAAGCAGAATGCATCAACCTCAACCATCTGCCATACAATCACCAACAAACGGCCACTCAACCCCAGACCCTCTGGTAAATGTATATAGCAGTACGTATGTATATAACGCAGTTCTAACATGTACAAATAAAATCAGAACAGTGGGAGGTGGGGAGAGGGGAGGCAACAGGGAAGCTAGGACTGTGGTTGATGCTGGGGAGATGGAGGTGTGTCTGGAGCTCCTGAGGCTCCTCCCACCACCTGTCTGTCAGAGCTGAGGCCCAGCCCCTCGTCCATCTGCTCCAGTTCACTTTGGTCCAGAAGCTCAAAGTCCTCTTCCTCGGTCGGAACTAGTGTGTCGTCAAGCATCTCCTCGCCGGCACCGCTTTCTGTTGTAACCACCTCGTCCGGGTCCTCGTCGGGCCCCAGCGTTTCCGTTGTCGCCGTAGTGAGACAGGGGGCCACGGTGGGGTGGGTGGAGGTCTCCAGGGCACTGGGGGGGGTTTCGGTGGGGAGAAACTCAGCCAGGGAGGGCTCCTCGCTGGCCTCACTGGAGCGCAGCAGGGCTGACAGAGTGTTCTGCACCACGGTGGAG
>OOFE01016899.1:0-10831 GCA_900323365.1 Monocentris japonica
GTATGTGACAAATAAAGTTCTTGACTCTTGACTTGAGTAATGGCCAAGATGTGAATTCTCCATTGTAGCAACTCGCTACTATACCGGGCCTGTGACAGACAGAGACAGGCAGGAGGGCAGGGTTAACGGGCCAGCAGGCCGTTTTATTTGCACAGTCCGACTTGACTCCTCAGTTTCCTGTCGAACTCAGTCACTCCGCCAGCCTCTCACACATGCACACACAGATTAAAAAGGACCCGGCTGCAATCAGCCTTAACTGGCTGCAGCCAGTTCTGGATCCAGGAAGAGTCAGTCCACTGACTCAGTCCTCTCCTGGATCCAGCCTAAGCCTCACCCCCACCCTCCCCCCAGTCTGCCACATCCATTTAATTCAGTAATCTGAAAATAAAAGAAGTGGAAAAACACAAACACGATCTCTGTGAAAAAAGAAACTCTCAAAAGTTACATTTTTTTTGTTAAAGTTGCAGTAGGGAATATTATCAGCCTAAATCACAAAGTGGGCCTACAACAGAGAACAATGTCTGATCCCCACTCATCAAGATGTCGTAGATTCACCCTATTTGGCAAAATTAAATTATTTGTTTTTGACCAGCCTTGCCAATGGCATGTCATCAAGATTTCCTCCAAGAATTTCCATTGGTTGCATTTGGACTCAAGATGTGACCGAATAACAGCAGCACAGCAGTTTCTCATTTGCCGTCAGTCTCCCTCCTCTGTTTGAGGTGATACGAAACAAGCACTCGTTCCAAGGTCTTCTCATTGAGTGCCATTGATATGATATTTGGATCCGCCGAGAAAATCCTGAAGAATTCATATTTCACACCAGATGTAGACAAACTGACCGACGCAGTGTTGGATACAACTTCAAAATATGAAGGATTTTCCTTTAAGCCAAAGACTGAGCATGAATTCAGTTTAATAACAGTTCCAATGCAGCAGTGAAAATCCCTAGGTGCTTAGGAGTGTGTATGAGTATGTGTTTGAGATGTAACATATGCATATATCTGACCTCTGCCCCATTTATGGTCACCCATTTATGGTGATGCACTCAGGCCACTCTGTTCCAATGTGGGATCATTTTTGTTGTAAATGTTAATATATTGCTAGATGATTTTGAGGGACATTTAATGGTCCCCATCTATTTTATTATGGTGAAGTATCTGTGAGCAATATCATGGTAATAACAAAGAGATAAAACAGTGAATAAACATAGACCTAATAGGAGCTAACAGGGGGAGAAATGTAAACATAGTACGAACAAAACAAACAAAACAAGAACACAACAAAACAAAACAAAGGAGAAACAAACAGACAAAGCATTGGTGATAGTTAATGGGGGAGTTTATGTGTTGATGTAGGGGGTATGAGATCCGAGATGATGAGAGGAGGAGAAAATTATTTTGGTGTGGGATTGTAATATGTGTGTGTGTGTGTGTGTGTGTGTGTGTACATTTTACAAATACTTGTGTTGTGGCATTAGCTCACCAGCAGCAGAATAGATCTGAGAATTGTTGAATATATTTTATTGAAATGTTCAAGTTGTTTTTTTTGTAGAGCTGATTGTTGTGGGGTTCAGTTTTACTTGTTGGGGGGCAAGGTAGGTGCTGCTGAGAGAGCACTGAGACCTGGTGCAAGAGACCTCATTGTAAGAGAGATTTGTGCTGGTGGGAGTTGGATACTCCATTAATATTATTTTGTATAGGTTTATCTTTTTCATATAGTTTTTAGAATTTGTCTTTCATTATTCACCTCTGTAAATAGCGTGATCAATAAATGCATTAAAAAAATAAAAGCATTGATGTAACATCACTTTATTACACCTCCCTGGGCCCGACACATCTACCTTCCCACAAGGATCATTCAGTTGCACATGTGTAAAGAAATGAAAAATATCACAATGTCGGTTCATAATGTACGAGAGAAATTCCAGAGCATGCCAAAGCTGATTTAAAAAAATATATACTTGAAATTTGTCTCAGTACACAGTACACACTTTCTAAGCTGAGAGGTGGTCATCCTCAAACTTTAATAGCCCTCCTAGCCCTTCTCAGCCAGTGGCATCAAAATGAAGCTATCAAAGTGTCCATCTGTTTGAGTTTAAGTTCCACCCAGGGAAATTGCACTGGTTTGATCTCTATAACTGGGATTTTAAAGTGTACTTTTGTGGGCAGTTCACTCATCTCGTGTGCTGTTTCCTTTCTTTGACACTCTTTTAAATTTGAATTAGCCTGCAGCACAATCTATCGCAAAATCACATCAAATCCAGGTATAAAAGCATCCAGAATGATATTGAAGATCCAGCCCAATGGTTTGGTTGAACAACAAGGAAGTGTAAATGCAATGCATCTCCGATTCATATTAACAACTACAGAAATGAAAAAAATCCAAATCAAGCACATGGCTGGCAGCTCGGATAGTAACATACTGGTCAAGAACTTCTTGTTATGGGTGTCCTGGTGGCTCAGTGGTCTAAAGCACATACCATGCAACAGCCTAGGTTTGAATCCAACCTGGGACCTTTGTCAAATGTCATCCTTCCTTTCACCTAATCTTTTATGATATAACTGACCAATCGAGTAGGGTCAGTTACGTAGGGACACTAAAACTCTGTGAATGGTTAGCAGCTCTTTAAGGCGGGGTGACACATCCCACCTATTCCATGGTAGGGGAACTCTATTAGGGGATACATTACTGCCTTTGAATTAAGAATTTACAAAAAAAAAAAAACCTTAATGAAGAAAAAACATGTTCATTACAGATTTCTGTTTTTTATGTAGCTGTGGTCAGGGAGTAACATTCATCAGAGGTGGATGACATGACTGGCCAAAACACAATATTTAAGAAAAAGCCAATATATCAGTCTAACAAAGTCATTTATAGATGATCAGAAAACATATGGGGCTCTGTTTTCATGAATCAAGGTGCAGGTCTAAAGTGAGGGTCGCATTTATGGCACCTCAAATAGTTGGTAATATTTTGGGGGGCATGGAGGTCAGCTTGTCAGGTGATGCATTAGAAATATATTAATTATTTAAATGGCAAATTTTATTATTTGCCATTTGGCATTTACAGTATACGTATGTGCACAACATGAATTAAAGAATAGCTTCACCTACAGTCCGGTTGTCTATGCGCTCCTGGTGTCTCACAATCGCATACATACACATCGACTTGACATTTCAATATAATCAGAGGCAGAAATATGATAATAAAAATGAGAATTACATGACAGGATTGTTTCAGTATCATGCAGAATTTTAAGTGTTTCTTCTCCTGTCTTGTATTGGTACTGAGATATTGCAACCCCTGTCACCATGTTTCCTGTGTGTAATGATGCGTCCTGACTGCCTATGACTCACACACTAATTCAGTTATCACAGACGTAGAGCTGAAATAGTTGGTTGTGCTCAACGTATTAAAACCATTGCATTCAGGTAGTCCATGGGTGAAGGATTTACCTCAATGTGGGGTAAACTATAGCCTGACATGCACAAAACCAGTCTATGTTCAGGTGTGCAAAGCTGCGTGATTGACTTCCACTTTAGACGTGGTCTTCACGTAGGAGTAACTTCACCCCAAAACTGACGCCAAAATAGACCACAAGGAGTTCACAGGCGAGTTGTGGCTCCTTTGATGCAAACAGGAAGGCAGAGTGACCTGTTGAAAGAGGAGTGTTTGCTCTTCTAGAAGTCAAGAAAAAAAGAGAGCTCGTGTTTTCTCTGCTCTGCCTGGGAAATGTCCTGGGAAGAAAGGTGGAAACCCCACTTTTTATAGTTTTTGTAATCACTGTGTGTTTACAGCAAGCTGTGTGTGTGTGCGCAGGTGTGTGCGTGTGAACCCAGTTGTTGACGCATGACATGTTACACCTTTTTTAATGAGTGATTAGCACACACCCACCCACCCACACACACACACACACACCGCCTTCCTTTTCACAGGTAAACAGTCACAGTAGATGAGTCCAGGCTTGGGATCACTGACGTAGTTGGTGTATGTGTGTGTGTGTGTGTGTGTGTGTGTGTGTGTGTGTGTGTGTGTGTGTGTGTGTGCGTGTGATTGCGTGTATTTCCCTCCTTCCTTCCCTATGGTGTAGCCAAATGTCTTGACCCTAATGTGAATTAGGTGTGCTTCCATCAGCTAGTTGAAGAGAATATACTTCTTGAACGTCAAACAAACCATCAGAAAAATGGAAAGTCTTTCAAGAATTGATTATTATTAGTAGTTATTGTTCTTTAGAGTCAGTTTACATTGGCCATATTCCATGCTTTCATTTAAAGATGAAAATAAACAAATGCACTTTATTGTAATGTACCAACTCATGGTCATACAACCACGATGGAGACTTGCGTTTCCATAACTAGTTATCTCAACTTCTTTATAAACAAAAACATTTCTGCTTTTGGAGAGTGTGAAAACGGTTTAGCATGTTGGAATTTCATCAAATTTTGCCTTTTCCACACAGCTTTTCTAATTCCATACATCGTAATTCTAGAGGTACTTCCCAGCCAACATGTCCATGTAGGCCCCACATGGGTTAGTGATGGGCTGGTACTTGCCACCCAAATGGGGCCCATATTAATTTGTCCATGGCTCCATATAGGCCCCATGTTTCTCTGCCCATGTGGATCACTAATGGGGCCAAGGTGGGCAATAAGTGGGACCCATGTGAGCAATCATCAATTAAATAGGGCCCATGCGGGACCCACACATAGACCGGAGCTGAGCTTAAATGGGTAGCCCATTTTAAGCCCAGTTGGTTACGCTAAATGGGGCCTACACACAACCAATCAAAAAGCCTACTCAAAGCCCATGCCCAGAGGAAACCCATATAACCCAGGTGAAACTCATGTGGGCCCCACATGGACATGTTGGCTGGGTTTGGTGGAAACCCAGCTGTTTGAGGTGTTGTTTTAAATGGAGGATGGTGGGGCTTGTTGCTCTCACACCTCTGTACGTCTATTTGAGAGCGTTCACCATCTCTGAAGACAGAGATGGTGAAGACAAACAACTACCTACATCTGTCTTATTAGTTGGTGAGTCTGTGCGTGTGTGTGTGTGTGTGTGTGTGTGTATGTTTGCATGTATGACTCATCAGTAGGGTTGTGAGGCATGGAAAACACTCAAAGCTTGCAAGTAATTATGCCTATGTTTACCCGAGGTTTTACTGTGTGTGTATGTGTGTACATTTGTGCGTGTATTTGCATGCTTGTGCGGATTTAGATGCATGTGTCTTTGTGTGTGTGTGTGTGTGACAATCACACACACACAAAAGCCACTCAAAGTTTTCCAAAAGTAGTGAATTGTTGGGGCTGTCAAAGTTGTCTTGTCGAACCAGTGTTATATTTATACTATGAGCACTTTCAAAATAAAATGGGGCGTGCATTAGGCAGAAGACAGGGAAACACCCTTGACAGGTTGTCAGTCCATCACAGGGCGACTCGAGCACACTAACTAGCTCTGTCTACCCAGGGTTTTCCAATCCAGCTATAAGCATGTTCACATAAAAGGGGCAGGGTTTGTAGCAAACAGCCAATCACATGCATCATGGACAAATCCAGAACTACTTATTTAAAATAAGATGAAACCATTGATCTCCTTAGGTTAATGAGGTCATTGCAGCAGGAAAAGGATTCAGCACGGAAAATGAAATAGAATAGAAATTCGGGACTAGAATATAAAAATAATAGAAAAAATGAACACGAAGTAAACTGTAAAAGTGGGGCCAATGGAAAAGAAATGGATTACTAACATTTGTGTTTTCTCTAAAGAAGAACAAACTATTATAATAAATAAATATGAGCAATACAAACATATACAACATACAGCGAAAGTAACGCTTTCAATGCTGGAGGTTCATCACTGCCCGGTCATTAAGCTACAGCATACTTTTCATTGATGCAGTATTGTGTCATCACATTGAGGCGGTGTTTCCAGGGCTGCACTGGTGGGAACATGCATGTGCACCATCTAAAATAATTTCAGCCCCTTTAATATGCAACAGTAAATGCCATTCATTATTCATAGTCATCTAATGTAAGTTTGAAAAAAAAGTCCATGGGATCCTCTGGGAATGGGGATGCTATTTCCCAAGAGGGTTGATTCGTGAGGAGGCGGGCTTTTTTTTTTTATAATACGTATATTATAAATCGTATAGCCTGGTTAGCCTCCGTTACCATGGCGACGTGCCCCGCTTAAAAGTGAGCCACTGTGGTGAGACTGAAGGACAAGGTTAAGTCCAAAGTTAGCTCGGTAACCCACTAATCTTGCTTCGTGAGACAGGCCCCTGAACTACACATTGCCTCTTTTAGTTTTGTCGGTGTGTGTGTGTGTGTGTGTGTTTGGGGGGCGGTTAGGGGAAGAGAGAGACATAGGGTCGCTCATTAGTCTGGTTTCTCCCAGCGGTCATGTGCTGCTCTTCTCATTTGCTGCCGGAGCTGCGCGTCGTTTTTCTCTCCTCTTCCTCCACCTCCTTCCCTCCATCCCGTGTCGCTTCACTCTCTCTCTTCCAGCCGTGAGAGGACGAGGAGGAGGTTACGGCGCACAACGGGACCACTCATTATTCCAGGCTGGATAACACCCATCCCCGACGTCTTTATCTTAAATATCCACCAAGTGATAATAACCAGAAACGTACTTCTCGCGGCCGCGCGGCTTTACGCATAGCGTGGATTCCGCACGGATTTTACGCAGGAATGTCGCTCGTGGAGATATGCCTTAAAACCATTGCCTCCTGAAGTGTAGATCACCAGGTAAGGACTGAAAACATTGCTGTTGCTGTTTCGCGATATATTACCATCACCGTCGCCGTTTCACAACCATCTAGTTCGCTGCATCCAAATGTCTTTGCGCACCTCGTTGCCTTTATCCTCGCTGCACGCTGTTGTGTCCTTCTCATTAGATGAACGACAGCGCTGCATGTACGGTTCTCATCACGCATCAATCCTACCATAACGATGAAGAACCATAGTAATACATTTTAGAAGGATTCCATACACATATTACCACAGAACTATAAATCCCTATAGGACTATTATAGGAATACTATAGTGATACCATAGGAGGACTATAAAGTATGATCAACATCAGTATAAATTCACTGTTGCGTAGTTTTTTCTGTAGGGTGAAGAGGAATGATGATTCAGTGAAAAAGTGTGTGTGTGAGTGAGTGAGAGACAGAAAGAAACTGTTGTATGGAATTAGCCCTTATACCCTAACTCACCTCATTTTAAATGTCAGCGTTTGCATTAACCTCACACAGCCTCAAGCTGGCCTATGTTGCAATTTTCCGAATGACCCTTGGTCAACTGACCCATTTCGTTTCTATCTCGAACTCTTTGGGAAAACCAGAGATGCTGGCCTATCAGGATCATGCTTTGAGACGGGTGGGATAAATCGGGCCTATATTTACTTCATTATAATTAACCCCAACCATTAAGTGCCTCAGAAGTAAAAAGAGCTGCAAAGAAATAAAAAGACTGCAAAGAGAGCATGAATGAAAAGGGATTATGGTTCTTTAAGTGTTCATCTGATATTTCTGCAAATACCCTCAAATTAAAGTCTGCACTTAAAGCTCATAGTAGTATTCCATTTTTATAAAACAAGGAAAAGCTGAGGCGACCCATGTTCTTCTAAGGGCGCATTCACACCGGGCATGTGCAGAGCAGTTTAATTGAACTGAAACGTGGTTTCACAAGTATATTATTTGTTGTTCCACCACAGTTCCATACGGTTTTATGGGTATAAAGAGGCAGATGTTGACATCTGATTGCCAGCAGTTACTCATGTTTGGAAAGTCAAGCATAAAAAATTAATCAAGGACAAACCCCTCATATTCAGCTATTTATTCATGTGTTTTTACCGGAGGTGGTGAATGAGAGCAAAGCGCGCCAACAAGTCCATTATGCTTAGCTCCAGTTACAGTGGACTGGAAGTGGATTTGTTTTGATTCCTCCTGCTACCCCAGCTGCCAAAATGTCCAATCTCGCGGGACAACGTTATCCAATAATCAAGCTTCTTGTGAGTCCATGTGACTTTTGTTTACAAGCTCTGGTTTGCTCGTAATTGGGCAGCATGGACGTAAACAGACCAAGTACAAAAATGCAACAAAGTCAATTTCTCTAGTTACATCCTCTGTGGTGTTTTTGCTGGCAGGTTGGCCCAGTGATTAGCGAGAGCATCCCAGCAGCCAGCATGTCCCACCACCATGCTTCTTACTGTAGTGGCCTTCAGCAAGAATCCCTCTTGTACATGAGTGTCAGCTAAATGCCTAAAATGTAAATTTATGTAAAGATTTCACGCTTTGAAGTTTGAGTCACTTAAAAGCTGCACTCTCCAGTGATTCCCTTAATTGAAGAATGAACATAAGAAAATGCGAAAGAGAAAGAACAGCAGAACCAGAGAGAGAGAGGGTCAAGAGAGAAAGAAGTGAATCATAGAGACAGCTTTGGAGAGATTGGGTCTGTGTTGTTTTGTAGCGCCAGCCGGCTGTTCAGTGACGTCACCCGCTACAACCCCTACTGATGATTTACCGAGGCCTCAGATCTTGCGCAGGGGGCTTTTCCAGGCCCACCGTTACATCTGGAATGTGTACAATGGAATATGAAATATGGAAAATCTGTCTCATGACTAAGACAGGAGCTATATGCAGTATGGTCACTATGGTAACAGAAGTGGGGAGTCATACACTGTTAAGACACAAAGATGCAAAGATTTATTCGTAAAACATTTGAAAATCCTCATAAAGACCATGCACACTTTTATTAATAAATCTTTGTTCTCAGTACTGCAAGTGTTTCTAGATTTTCTAGTCGTAGAGGTCAGCTCTTGCTAGACATTCAGTATACAAAATATTAGGAACACCTTCCTACTGTTGAGTTGCACCCCATTGTGTGCAATCCATGCCCATGATTGTCAAGAGGACTAAAACCCCCTCTTTAACCATCTCCTTACCTTCATCTCCATCTTCCCCTCCATGACTGAAGTGGATTTAATAAGTGAAATCAGTAAAGAATCACCAGTTTTCACCTGGATTTACATGGTCAGCCTATTTCATGGAAAGAGCAGGTCGACCAAGTTTTTTGTCCACTTAGTAGGGGAGACCGGGGCACTGTGGAACAGCGGCACTTTGGGACAGACTAAAAATAGAACATTTCCATTGGTGAAACATGCCGTGAACGATTTGTAGACCTGATAAGAGGTGGTCCTAGCTTAGATTTCATGGCACAACACAGCATGTTTCATCAATGGAAATGTTCTATTTATGTCCCAAAGTGCTCTGGTCTCCCCTATAGTTGACTATAGCTGTGTTTGGGTGGTTCTGGACCTAGCTCACTATAATTATAGTGATACCATAGGAGGTAAAAATACTGTAAAGGATTGGTAGGATAAATTCATTGTTGAATATCACAGACACACTGTAACTCCCTATAGGAATATTGTAGTTATTTATTTTGTAGGGCAAACAGGAATGATGCTTCAAAATAAAGAGAGAGTGCGCTTTGCAAACTCCCTGAGCCCTTAGTCATTGAGCAGAGAGTATCTATTCATTCTTACAGAGAAAGAGAATGCCAGTCTCCTGCACTATGTGGTTCTTGTGGTCTATGTTGCATCATACCCTTATAAGTCATTGTCTTGACTCAGCAGTGTGAGTTTGTGTTTGTGCTCACACATACAAATATGTGTACATTTATTTTGAAAAAAATCTGTTTGTATGTAAAAGTTAGTCAAATCATTTAATTTGAAAGTAACCATATTGTTTCACATTTTCCCCAAATTCTGTCCTCAAGCCCATACTGTATGTTCGGTATGGTGCTGATCTAAAATGCTTAGAGGAATAAGTTACAAAAGTGAAGCATCTCTTTTGCCTGTAATGTGTCATGACTGCTATCTCCTCCAGCCGGTTTGTAGCGAGCTGGAATGGTAAAGACTACTCCACTGTTAGTAGCCACACACTTTCATTTGGAAAAGACTTGTCAGCCTGGCAGGCAGATGACAAAGAGGTCTGAAAGATGTGAGAATGATACGACGGATGAAAATGTAACAACGCACTATGAGCTACTCTGAAAAATTAATGGAAAATCATCCACGACTATTCTATTCTCCTCTTTCTCTCTCTCCTTCATCTCTCTCCTCTCCCCTCCCTGTCTGGCTTTTGATTTCTGTTCCTCTTTCGGAGCCAAGCTCACAGTTTGTGTGACTTTTCATACAAAAGAGAGCTGCATATAAATAATAAAATGTACACGTAAAATTTAAATCACAAACACAGATAGAAAGAAAGAAAGAAAGAAAGAAAGAACGGAAGACATTCTGCCCGCAATGTAATGACAATATTCCACACACAAGACAAAATTGACATCTCAGCTCATTTTAACACATAATTTAACAAGAAAATTGGTAATTTTAGAGTAGATAAAGCTATTGAATAATTTCATATGTACATTTATTCCTCAAAGTTGCTAGTTTTATTTTATAAGCCAGAAATAATTATGCTAACTGGACACAGTTAAGTGCTTTTTCTGCCTGTGGTTAACATGGCAGAAGAAATAAAAGGGTTTGACCTCCCTACTGATGAGGATAATATTTTAATGTGTTCATGCTCACCCAAAACATGCAACCAGATGGTTATAATGGTTATAATTGTCTTCTCTTTACTCCCTATTCTACTGTACTCTACTCTCTCTCTCTGCCCAGGACTGTAGCGTTGGCTGGTCTGGATGGGTCCGGTCATGCCACCCAGTAAGAAGCCAGAGGGCAGTGAGGGAGGCATCAGTGTGGCGGCCAGTGCCAGCCTCAGCCACCTCTACCAGACCGGCTCGCTGTCGCGGGCGTTGCA
>OOFE01016901.1:0-12005 GCA_900323365.1 Monocentris japonica
CAAAAGTCAACGCATCACCCACATTTTTCCCACACTCAGCTTCAATACATGCAAGGGGTTCAGTTCTGTGCCATCGTGACCCAAGAGTCTGAGACCTTTCTCACTGTTAGAGACATCCTTTCTATTAACTTTCTCATAGCAACTTTGCAACTATAACTGTTGAAAAAGAATCTCTTAATTTGCTGTCCAGTGTGATTGTAACAACAGAAATATTTTCTCTGTAACCCAAGGAAATTAAGGAAGTTATATTTTACAGGGTTTTTTGGTTGAAATGAAAACCTGTTTACTCTTGGGTCACAATGTGCAACATGATTGCGAAAACCACTGTACTATGCTGACTGTCAAACTGAAAAACTGAACTTCATTGTTTGTAAAAGGCATGGGTTACAGAGAAAATATTTCCGATGTTGCAAGTTGTTGAGATTCTTTTTCAACAGTTATAGTTACAAAGTTGCTAATAGAAAGTTGAGGATGTCTCAAACAGTGACAAAAGTGTCCAATTTCTGGGTACATTTTGCAGTGAGTCATGGTTATAGATATAGTAAATATAGTCACATGCGGTCATTTGTGAGGTCCAAACCCATGGGCCAAAACACACACAGATGCCTGAGATGCCGCAGTTTGCAAAATTGACAAGTTGTCCTCACAGCACAGTCCTCACAGCAACATCTATGAAACCCCTTTGCAAATGTGAAGTTTGATTACTTCAGCATTAAATGGGTTTCATCTTCATTTGTGTATCTTGGCGAAATGGTTAGGTGTATCAAAATTCTGTGGAATGGTAACGATGTAGGCAGTTAAATATGCTGTATAAAATTTGGTGGAGATTGAGTCAACTTTGCGGGAGTAATAAAAAAAAAAAAGTATTATTGCATGGTTGGCCTGATGGTGGCACTATGGAGCACAATCATATGTGGTCTGACAAGTTCTAAGGCCCACCCAAACATTTCCATGAATTTTGTTTGCTCTAGATTTAAGTGTATAAAAACTTCCTGTTTGCACATCTTCGTGGTCAACTTGTGTGTGTCACCGTCAGTCTGTGTGATGGCTGTAAGAATAACCAAATGTGGAAGACCAAATATGCTTTGTGCAAAATGTGGTGATTGGATCAACTTTGTGGGAGAAACAGCCAAAGAGTCAGAAATGATGTCATGTTGATTGAAGGAATCAGAGGAAAAAAATTATTCTAGGCTATACAGTTCTGTAATTATTGGCCAGTGTGTAAAGCTGCTTGTTACAGTGCTACTATCTGGCTGATCAGGGTAATGCTTTTTGAGTAGTGGGGGAGATTTGAAACCTAGCCATGAAATTTGATTGCTGTGTGCAAAATGTGGTGGAGACTGAGTCAACTTTGTAGGAGAAATAAAAAAAAAAGGTTCTATTGTGAAGTTTGATTGCTCTCGCATCAAGCGTTAAGGAATTAGGCCTCACTTCCTGCTTGTCAAAGTTCAAATATGCTGTGTGCAAAATTCCATGGAAATTCAATTAACTTTGCGGGGGAAATCCTGAAAAATAGAGAAATGATGAAAAAAAACTATCGTGGCAATGAACCAGTTGGTGCAATAGATTTGTCTTGAGGAAAAAATGTTTGATTCTATGCCATATGGTTCGGGACTAAAACATAAAGTTGCTTGTTATAGCGCCACCATATGGCCAATCTGTGTAATTTTAATTTAATTCAACAATTAACTTGCATAAGAATGTAGCGTTCATACTTGCTGTTTCTTCTGTATGGTGCCCAAATACTCAGAAAAGCTTAATAATATCCTTTGTGTAGCAAATGATTGGAAACAACTGAGAAACTACAAAACTACAGTTGCCTAGAATCTGAGCTATATATAGAAGTGTAGCCCCATGACGCCCCTTTCCCACCTGCACTTTGTTGCTTTCCAATCTGCTCTTATTCTCATTGTTGGACTTAGCGGCCTTCTCTGCCACCTTCTTCTGCAAGTGTGGACCCCGACCGAAGAAGATGTAGTTGACAAATGCATACTCCAGCAAGGCCAGGAAGACGAAGACGAAACAGCCCATGAGGTAAATGTCAATGGCCTTGACATAAGGGATCTTAGGTAGGGTCTCCCTCAAGTGGGTGTTGATGGTGGTCATGGTCAGCACCGTGGTTATACCTGGAGGAGGGGAAAGGAGAAAAGAAGGGAAAGTTAGAAGTCTTAGCATTAGCATTAGCAACCGCATACTGAGGGAAGACCATAGATGTGAACTACTCATTAGGCACAATCATTTTTATTGACCCATTGCACAAAATGACCAGAATATCCGTGGGGGGTTGATGATCAATACCAATGACTTAACGATTACTTGGACAGGTGCTGAGATTTCTGGCTTCCCAAACTTTCGAAAAAAAAAAACTCCCCACCCACTGGAGTTTCTTTCCCAATTCCCCCCCTACCATACCTCTCTCTTTTATGAAAATGTGACTTTATTGTTTGTGTCAATTACAGGCCACCGTAAGCTGTGTGCCGGAACCCTGTCAATGTTGTTGCGGTTCCTGTGGTTGCCACAGAGGGCGATAAAAGTTAATCACTCTAGGGTCCAATAGCAGTAGTAGTAGAGCCAACTTAAAACATACTTTTTTAGAAAATAATTTTATAAAATTTTATTGGTTTGTAAAATTATTTTTTATTATTTTACTTGTATTATTTCCTTATTATTTTTATCCTGTCTTGTCATTGCTTTTATTGATTTAATGTAAAGTACTTTGAGCTACATCTTATGTATGGAAAGTGCTATATAAATTATGTTTATTATTATTATTATTATTATTTTCATCTATATTATTATTTTTTTTGCGTAGTAGTAGACGTGTGTGTTAAATATACTAGCTACACATGGCCGTGATTACTAATAAGAGCACAAATTCATGTAAAAACTACCCAAGTAGCCGTAATGAAGTGGTTGTAGTGGACTCTCACTCACCTCTGGTTCACACGCAGACATGACCCGAGTAATGGAAGACTAATGGGTATTATAAACAGTGGAATGGATGGGCCATTGACTTGATATGCCTCTCTCGCCTCAATAATTCCACCCCTTCCAGAGGGCAAGCTCACAGCCATTGCACTCTTGTTGCTTTTGCTATGGAATGGAGACTAATGATCACTGTCCGGCCTCACTGCTGTAGCCCATCTGTGCTTCATCCCAAGGTTTAGTGACTGCAGGATGACCATGTGGTTAGAGGCCAAATATGCAACTCCATAATTTTATTCTGACCCCCCCCAAAGGTGTCCAGAGAGTGATAATATAGGTTATTGTACACGTGGATTACTTTAGTTTAAAGCTGCACTTTTACGTCTCATCAGTCTGACATTTATAATATATATAATAATGAAGTACTAAAAATCAGCTAGCTTTTTCTGCCATTTGGGGCTGCCAACATGCAAAATTGCTTAGTGCAGCTTTAATATCTGGGGAGTGAATTTACTATTTACACACCCTGTCCTCAATATTAAAACGTTTGTCCACTCCTGGATTAGCTAGACCTTTTAGTCCTTTTTGGCTTCTCAGGCTCAGCAAGAAAGTGATTTTCTCTTTCACCACTCAGCTTTCTCTCACACTGCTTTTCATGGGACGCAGAGATATGATAAAGTGAAACTATCTCTCATATAACCTTATGACTGCAGCATGTATAGTTTGTGAACCCTTTTTGAATTACCTGCATTCCTGCTTAAATGGCTCCTATAGATATGGTCTGATCTTCATCTAAGTCATAACAATAGATAATCAATGTGATTTAACAAAGAACATAATTTACTTTTGTTCAAACATTAACATTAAACTGTATGCATGCAAAAAGTATGTGAACCTCTAGGATAATGGCTTCTATGAAGGGGGGTTAATTGAACTCAGGTGATCCAATCAGTGAGATGACATTCAGGTGGGTTAGAGGTGTGCTGTCATAAAAACCCCACAACATTTGGTTACCAACAGAGTCTGCTCTTCAAAATAAGAGGTTATCGCTGCTAAAGGAGGTTCCACCAGTGACTAAATCTCATGGTTCACATACTTTTTTACAATCCAAGCTGTTAAGGTTCGAGCAATATATTCAATAAAGACATGTAAATTAAATTAGATTGTGTATATCTATTTTCATGACCTAGATGACCGTATTTTAGGGACTGTTTTATACAGGAATGCAGGTAATTCAACCGGGTTCACAAACTTGTTCTCACAACTGTATGAGACTGAATAAGGCAACCAAGAGTCAATCTAGGGGTGCACTCCAAAATTAGGTGCCCACTTCCCTTGCGGTGAGACCCCCCTATTCATGCCTGGAATTCATCCATCATTACAAGCCATTTTCTGTCTAATATTAGTGAGAATCAGCCAAGAATCTTGTCCTGTGACTAAAGGACATATATAGTGATGGCGAAATGAAGTTTCCTGAAGCGTCGGAGCTTTCCAGCCAATTGGGTTGAAAATAGGTTAATTTCTCAAGGCTTCAAATGCACACTATGGCCACCTGCTGGTCAAAAGAATAGAGCAGGCAAGTCTATTGTAGATGAAGGCTGCGATGTGTGTAATAGTTGGGCCAGTGAATGAAATTAACACATACCTATCGGTGACCTAATATAAAACCATAATCAAGTTGAGCTCAACGCTTATAGGATTTTGTTAAATAACAGTCATTTTTATCCAAAGTGACTTATAAAATTGATATTTGATTAAGTGGGGCTTGAACCCACAACCCTGTGACTAAGAGTGTCACACTCTACCAACTGAGCTATCTAGGCCATGCTGCATCATGACTGCATCAGCTTCTAAGTTGCAAAGTGGGTAACGCTGCTGCACTGATCATCTAAGATGAAGTGGCTGAAGTGGTGGGGTCCCCAAGTTAGTCAATGAGTTATTTCTCTTCCTGTTTTTCTGATCGCTGATAGTATATGGCATCAAAATACATCAAAATAAACTGTCCGCCAATCCATTCCTGAAGCACTCCGTGGATGAGGCTTCAAACGTCATCGATGACGTTAAAATGATACAAGCCTCGATACGGAGGTTCACGGTAAACTGCCCTACGTTCTCGACATGCGCTTCGAAGCTTCGGTATCACTAGACATACCGTATATGCTTTTAGTAGTGTGCAAGGCTCACACCAAAGTTACAACATACAGTAAAATACATGCACATTTATTTATGTAATGTCTACACATCTATCCAAGAAAGCCATATATTGTTACAGACAAAGTGTGGAGCTGCATGCTCCAGTGGCTTAAAGCCCACCCCAGGCGTTGCACAATCACTGTAAGCATGATGGACTGCGTACCGTAAACGCCAAAGATTAAACATGACAGCAACAAAAGGGCTAAATGTTTGGCAAATGCCACAAAAGCACACATCAAAACCCATATCAATCATTTTGCGCTATCTGGCTATATTGTCAAAAGATGCTGTGCATATCAGATGTCTCAAACGCCATAAGAAACGTCTTAGTTTGCACTTCAGCCAACCAAATGCAGACGATGTGACGTCATGTCGATATTTCTAGTGCAGCTACAATGGCGTTTAACAGCAGAAAATGTTTAATCTATCAAACATCAATGGCAAACATCAGGTTTTGGTGTCAGCCCCTCAGAATCAAACAGCAAGGGCTTCTTTCTAGACTGACGTTCAACAAGCATACAGGGAGAAATCCATCGTAGAAGAGACACCGACAGTAGCCTCAGTAGACCATAATTCAATGCAGCCACAAGATATGTTACACTTTGAGTAAGGGGCAGACGTTCAAGCCCCTTCTCTGGGGGTTGATGAAATCATTCTGGGAATTGCAGGAACCCACTTACTGAAGTAGGCGAGGTAGGTTGAGGGAAAGTGGGTACACCGAAAAAATAAATTACAACACTTCATCATAAAATAACTCCTAGAATGCACTGAGCATCACAAACGGACAATATCTAACAGTATTAGAGTAAGGTGGAGTTTTCCTTTGACTTCACAACTACATGCCTCATCTATTAACCACAATCCTTATCCATAGCAGATTCAAGATGTTACTATTAACTTGCATTGCTTTGCATCTTGAACGCAACCCACTCAAAACCTTGAACTACATCTTCCTCCTTGAGTGTATACACAAAGCAGATAGGTGTGTAAAACAGACACATCTATCACATCTAGTTCAATTTCAATGTTAAAATCCACTTGCAGAAACTGAAACCTCCATGCACAAGTCCACTATTCACCTTACTGCACTAGCACCATCCTCCGTGTCCATGTGGCATCCGGCACGGCAAGACGAAATTTAAAAAATAAGAGTGCTATGCAGCTCAAATAAATTGAACAGACATAGCCTTGTATGATGTAGCATGCATTGTAGTCTTGCCTATTAGATCTTGGATGTTTGGCCTGCTTATTGGTCCATTTTCCCCCACATTGAGGTAAATCCTTCATCCATGGACTAACTGAATGCAATCTTTTTAATAAGTTAAGCACAACTAAGTATTTCAGCTCTACACCTGTGGTAACTGAATTAAGGTGTGAATCAGAGGCAGTCAAGCTGCATCGTTACAAACAGGAAACATGACAGGGGTTGATATCTCAATATCAATATAAGACAGGGAGAAGAAACACCAGCCTGTCATATAAGTGTTTTTTATTATCTTTGTTAGAGCCATTTTTGCCCAGGAAAGAAAAGTGATTGTAGATGGTGTAAATGGTTATCGCTGCCCCTAGTGGTTTTGAGAGCATACAGCGGCCTGATTGGCATCAGGTGTGTCAGCCTACTGCAAGAAGGCGGCGGAGACACAGAGACCAGAGGGTTTTCAACCGCTACGCTACAATCTACTTGATTTAGAATCTACGTCACCCTTTCTGAACTTTGAACCATTTGTTTGGTGGGATGGTAGGGAAAGACTCCATTCCACTTGGTTTGTTTGCATTACATCCACACCCACTCACCACCATTCATGCCATTGGGCTTGCTCAGCAACCATCCCATCATCAACAACAACAAGCAGCAAAACGGTGAGTAGCTGGACATCAAGTATTGATGTATTGATTGTTACAAGAGAAATAGCGTGTTGATCCCATGTCTTTATTGCGTCTGAAGTGGCTATCAGGAAGTGGAACATGAAGCCACGATTATCATCTTTCTGCCTCTGCTCATACTGAAATGGTTTCTTCTTCGTTGGTCACAGCCCATAGGAGAAATGGAGTGTGTGATTGTGTGGATCTGTTATATTGTGTTGTCTGAGGAGGAGTGTTGTTCAGTGGCTGTAGTTGAAGCTACTCTTTAGTTCAGAGATTTCAGAGGCCCTGAAATCCGGGCCTCTGGGTCCAGAGTGCTGCTGGTTTTCTCTCCTACCAGGAAGTTAACTGCATTCACCTGGCATCCCAGGTCTTAACCAATCCCTGGTTAGACAGCTAGAATGGAAACTACCAGGCAGAATAGAAAACCAGCAGTACTCTGGACCCCGAGAGTCAGATTTCAGGAACTCTGAACTAAAGAGTAGCTGCTGGGATGCAGCCAGTTTCTCTTTAGCCCTTTGAACTTACATCACTAAACTTCTTCTTACACTGGGCAGCGGTTCTCAGTGGACCAGAGGAAGAGGCGCTGGCAACCTGTGTTACCAATTTAGCCAATCTAACATCGCCAGGCCTTGGGGGCCTATTTCAGCTGCCATACATGTGACCGTGTCGACTCTGCGCCTCCTGGTCAAGAATAACTACTGACTTTAGACCGGCACCTTGATTCATCAAAATAGAGCCGAGAGATGCTCTACCGACGGAGCAGTTCAGCTGCATTTAACGTCAAACAGGTGACTTCATAAAACAGTGAAAAAGGAATCTACATAGACGGCTATAACCCCCCCACCCCCTTCCACCTCTGTCAGTACTAAAGACATTATACCCACTATATACCAACATCAGAAGCAACAATGCTGCTCTCTGGATCAGCTGGAGATCCAGCCCATCCCAGATCAACACCCTCAGAAAACAAGCTGTTGGCTTTTCCTTTGTGGGAACAGTTGATTCATAGACATGGTTATTTAAAGTCAGACATTATATTTACACTACAGACATTATAGGCCAGCTCAAGTTTCCCATCCTAAGGGAGGAATGATGAGCATTTATACCACCGGGTGAAACAGGCTCTCTATCATTAACCATGTCAGTGAGGAGGAGGGAAAATAAAACCTCTTCAAGCTGTGTTGTCCCTTTGTGTCCTCTCTGTGGTAGAGCCGCTTTCTGAAGAAATGTTTCTAGGAAAGTGTGGTGCAACTGGAGCGAGATCTGGTTCTCATTCAGAAATAATTTACAGTAATTTACGTCGCCATGGAAGTCAAAGTGATGTTAAATGCTATCAGTTGCTTTTAGATTGATCTGCTGCTGCAAAGGCCACTGGCGCAGTGTTCAGTCCTCCATTATTGTTTGTTCTTTAGTTTGAAGGAAACGAACGGCTTAAGACATTGAAAGAGACAGACGTGAATTAGGAACAACTGATGGTTTAAAAAGTGCTTTGAACAGAAACACACCAGAAAAAGAATACAATTAATCAAACTGTTCATGTTGGAAATGTGTTTCAGAACACCAGGATGATATTTATCGCTGTGATCTGCTCCTCCGTTAGATTCACCTCATCTTTCACTTCAGACTGACAGTGTGCTGATGGGAGCCAAAACTTTGGTTTTCATATCGCTCTGCGTATTTCGAGAGAACTTCATGTAATTTGACCTTTTCACAGCCAGCAGACGGTGGAAACACTTTTTTTAATAGCGAAATAATTTTGAACTTTATATCCACTGAAGTCAGTCGGGGTGTTTTAATTTTCTTTTTAGTATTTCGTCGTAAACATGAAGCTTGAAACGAGCAGATCATGATGATAGGTTGAATTAGTGCTTTTAGAGATCAAAAGCTTTTAGACACAAGAGAACAATATTTCAATTTAGTTACTTGAGGAAAGTAAATGTGAACGCAGGATCATGCTGTTATTTTTTATATAAATACACCACACACACACCAGGGTATGAGTCTTTTTTCAGAGGCCATGTTTTACCCCCTTTGATCTGAGTTTATGGGCATTTGGGTTCTTTTTGTGGGTAATTTTATTGAACTTTGAAATGCTAATTTTGCATTGTGTATTGGATTGGCAGTAAGCATTATGTTTAATGATATTTTTTTTATTTTTTTTCATGCATAACAAACGATGTGGTTTGTGTGGGTTTGGATTTTCTTCTGGCTGTGTGGTGCCAACATGTCCTGCTGCTTCAGGCTACGTACCGCTGGCTTTCTGGTCAAAGACGGCTCAACCTTTATACGCACTAAACTTACACCCAACCCGACATGCTGTATGCAATGAGAGGATCGGTAACAGGCTTAACTCTTCTACACCTTTTTAGAGTTACTGTACATTTTATAGAAATGATTCTAAAAAGTTTTAAACACCACTGAATAGACCATAATACTTTTATGATTTAATACACTCATTTTAGAGAAAGTAAAATACCAAGGGGAAGAATGTTCTATTTTACAACATTTCATAATTCAGTTACTTGATGATTTATGATTTGAGAACTTCCTATATTTTGATGTACGGTATAGTTATAGGATCAATTGATAGCTCGACCCCACCCACTGGGGAAAATAAGAAAGCCAAGTAAATGGGAGTGCAGGGCTAAAGATAGTGGAGTCCATAGTAGAGCACACACAACTTTCAACCACACACACATCACAACTAAAGTTTTAGTTTGTTGTTGACTATTACCGGGACAGTGTCTTTATTCTAAACAGAAGCCACTATAACAACTATAATTCTGTTATTTTCATTGCCATATTTATTCAATAACCAATCCAAAATGGTTCTGTTTTATTTGCACAACAAAAACCGTTTGAGAAAAGAGGAAACATAATTGGTGGTTGCAAAAAGACTAACGACTCTTAACGGAGTAACATTAAGACTGGCAAACACTCTGATCAACTTCACCATTAACGACCAAAACAAGATAAAAATGTCCTGTTGGCTGTCGAGACAAAGAGAGGAGAAACTGGAACAACATTTTTATAGAAAAAAATGGATTTGAATCAAACCGTATTCTCCTCTGGTTGCAAGCTATCAGAAGAACGGTCTGAACGGACTTCAGAGGACATGCCGGTGTTTGTAGTGAACATTTTCTCTCAGGTTCTGTAACTAATACCAGGACATTTCTACATGTAGACAGACGATCAGGCAACATGTCTGTCCAGGATATATGGCATTAAGACCGGAACTCAGATTCAGGTGGAAGCATTAACACAAAAAGGTTTCACGTTTTGCTATCTAGACTTTAAATTAAATATCTGCCTCAATGAAACACCATCAACCTGACAGCTGATGGGACGTCATGTTTTAGAGGTAAGAGAGTCAGAGTCTCCCCACTGTGTTCTCATTGTTAAACATCTACTGAACCCAGCCTCTTTTCTCTTGCCCCTGTCCACAAGGAGGTCGGAGGTCAAGTCAGCTGGTAGGGGTTCAGTGCCTTGCTCAAGGACACTTCAGCAGGATGGATGCTTGGGGTCATGGGTCATCAAACCATGGACCTTCCAGTTCCAGGACGGTCTCTCCAACCACTAGGTCAAACTTTAGCCAAACATGTCCAAGTATAGTGAACCAGATTCCCCCGACATCCTGAAACCTGACTGACACCCACTATCAGTTTGTTGGCAAGAGAACCAGAGTAGAAAGAGAAACACTTTTAAAACCCTTCAATACCGACTCCTAAAGATGAAGTCCAAGTAAAACATGGTATAAAAGTTCTGCCAGAAGGGATATTTAGCACTCACCCTCTTCTTCTTCTTCTTGATTTGAAATGTTGCCACCACCTTCACATACATTTTTAAAACAGCCTCACCAGTTAGACTAGAGAACCTTCTGTAGATGAACATGAAACAGTTACAAAATACATTTTGAAATATCTTTCTACCTGTAAAAATGAGCAGAAACTTTTTGCAAGCCTGAAGCAGTATTATGATTATATATATTGATTATATATATTGATTATATATATTGATTATATATATTATGATTATGTTTCTATACAATGTATTATTTCACTGTTCAATAGAATTACCCCTGAAAAGGAACAAAATGCTCCTCAAAATCAGATCCTACTCCTCCCAGACCCAACCAAGACCAGAAGACCTCCTCCTTCAGCTTGACAGCTCCCAGTAGAACCAGTAGAGACTGTGGTTGTACTGGTCAGCTCCCAGTAGAACCAGTAGAGACTGGTCGTACTGGTCAGATGTAAACGTGTGAAGCAGTAAATCTTTCCCAAATAAATAAAGATTTTTAAAAAAAGGGGATTTTCAAAGTGGAGTAAAATCAATATGGATAAGTGGTGCGCTTGAATGTAAATAATAAATATATTATTTATTATTGGAAAGTTTCCAATAAATAAAGGAAAATGTATCCAGTCTGTTCTGTCGGTTCTAATGAACTGCAACAAGAATGAGTAAAGTTTTGGATCACAAGCCAAAAAACTTTGAGACAGTCCCTGGTGTGAGTCCTTGGACTTTGGCACACACACACACACACACAGTCTGTCACACAGAGGGGAAACACACACACACACGCAGACATACACACACAGAGACAAGGAAGAGAGAGAAGGAGATAAAGACAGAAGAGAAACTAAAAGAGAAGGAAAGATGGATGGAAGAACAGACAGGGAAGGAGAGAAAAGGGGTGATCTTTAACGTCTTCACCTTCAGTAAATAAAAAAGAGAAGAATAAGAAAGAGAAGAGGGAATGAGAAGAGGAGGTAGAAAGAAGGGAATTAGAACAGAGAGGAAGAGAGTGATTGAAGGAGTGAGAGAAGACGACAGGAAAGGATTTGAAACTGACCGCTACCAGAGCTGTGTGAGTGTGTGTGTGTGTGTGTGCAAGAGTGCATGAGTGCATGTAAAGTGCATGTGTGTGTACGCGTGCACATGTATGAGTGTCTGTGATTGTTGGCAGTTTTTGTGTGTGTGTATGAGAAACTATTAAACTAGAAATCGGTTTAAGCTAGGTGACT
>OOFE01016904.1:0-11898 GCA_900323365.1 Monocentris japonica
TGTGGATAGTACCTGAAGTATTACATACAAGATCATGAGCTGGAATCAAACCCATGACATTGTAAAGGCATGGTAAGTAGCATTGCTTTCTGAGCTGCCAGGTCATTACAAACAGGCTTATTTGGATCTGGATCACTGATGACCAGGCATACTTGAGAAGAACTGGTTGATGAATCAACTTTATTTGGCACTAACACATGTACACATGCAGTGAATTTCTTTCTTCGCATCATACCTCTGACGAGATACACACACATCACCCCACACACACATGCACTTTTCTGGTCAGAGGACAGCATACCTGGAGCAGTTGGGGGTTCGGTGCCTTGGTCAAGGGCACTTTGGCAGTGTTGGTGGGCACTGTAGCTGTGGCACCAGTCATTTTTCAATCACCAGCTCACAGCTGGAATGTGCCCTCCTGGGGGGTGCTGAGGATTGAGCCAGCGACCCTCCGGTGATGGGTTGGTCTCTCTTAGCCTGCCGCCCCGCAGGTCCTTCCACAGGTCCCTATCAAATCTGCTCCCACATGTCAATAGCACTTGATCAAGTCGCAGGGAATATTGTGCAGTAGGTCTGAACATCATATTATCTCAAGCAATTTTCCGATGCCCAAACACACACACACACACATGCACATAAGATAATAAAGTCAGGAAAGCACCCAATAAAGTGCAATAAAGGACCCTCTCAAGTTACACATGAGTGAATAATATAGTTCTACCAGCATGCATATCAACGTTTCCTCTAACACAATCACATCATCTGGGTCCCATGGGGGTGGCGGGGAAATGGCATAATCATCTGTAGACATTCAGCTATCGTAGCCTTCTCACTCTTAAATTGAATTTTCAGTATTGAGACTCAATTTGTCATATGAAATTGCTGTTTCATTAGATTCCAAGTGACCTCCCTTTGACTGCTGAGTGGACGAGAGGCAATAATGAAAACAATAGAGATTTTTTTGTGTCCGCAGAGAGAGGTGGAGAAAGACCTGGTCTGTTATGATTCGAAAAATATCGAGTGAATGAAATGCTATTGAAAGCTCTGCAATGTGTACGAAATGACACATTTTTTAAGTGATAAGAAGCATTACCTCTAAACCAGATGTTCACTAAACCAGAACACTAAAGCCCCTCCCAAGGTTTCTTCCATTTATTTTTGTTATAGATTTTTTTTTTTTTTTGTCCTCATTGAGGGTCGAAGGACGGGGGGTGTCATGTGTCATTTATTGTTTTCACTGTGATTAAGGGCCATACAAATACACTTTAATTTATCTTGTCTACCAGCTCTAACTTGCGATGCAATGCAAAATTTAAAAAAAAAAAATAATAATTGTGAAAAAGTGAAAAGTGAAAAGTGAAAGTGAAAAAATAGGATCTCAGTCAAGGATCTTTCATTCCTTACTGCCTGCCTGCTTGGACGAGGCCCCTGGATATTTACTTATCCCTTCTCCCAGTCTGACCAATTGTTAATTTTCTGAACTGAAAACAACAAGGACTCATTCACCTATGTTCTTGTCTACTTATGTTTTTTCTTTTCATGCTACTAAAGCTCTGGCGGGGTGATTAGATGGGCTAAATGTATAACGGACCAATCAAGCAGGGTTGAGGTCAATTTTATTTCATTTGAATTATGAAAGCCAATTTTATCAGGGCTGATATATGGAATGTGCCTTTACATGCAGCCTTTGGCGTTCACTGATCTACATCACGTTGAGAAATATTTGCCCTTCTTGTAATTACGAGATTACCGTTGGGCTCACAAAAGTCCAGTATCTCAATTGATACTGGGCGGGAGATTATCTAGCTATCAAGACAGGTGATGTGATAAAAGGACCAACCACTTCCCCACAGAGCAAATCACAGAGCGAATTAGATGCAGACAAACTAGATTCTCAGCAGCAAAGTAGTTGATATGTGCAACGTGAGGGGAGCGGCGTTCTCACGCTTCACAGTCCTGTCCCGGGAGGTAATCAACAAATCTGTTTAGTGGCAAAGGAAAGGAGGTGCTGCGAGAACATCCAAGAGAAGTCTTCGAAAACATCAGAGACCTACTGCTAAGAGGTGGTTCTATTTTCTCTTTCTAGCCTCCCCTTGTACTTCGACCACCCCTTTTCAACATTTGAAAGAGAAAATGAACGAGACAGAGAGAGACTCGAGTCCCGTGGCAAGACTTTCATCAGCGATGCCTTTTCAGTTTGTCTGCTGATCTCTTGCTGACCCTGTCATTTCACTGTTTTGATGTTTCTTAATGTGCCTGAGATGAGACTTAATTCATCAACTCCTATGTGATCTTTCAAATTAATGACAATATTCATTCTCCGCTGTGTTCTTCACCCTCGTTTAGCTAAAACGTACTTCTTTCTCTTACTTGCTCTGTTGCAGGATGTTCTCTCAAGTTGTTCAAGACCTATAAAATCAGGTCTGGAATATCCCCGTACCTGGGAAGTGAAGACATTACACCATAATGCATCGCAGCACACATCTCGGCCCTTTGTTGTAGCCACCCACGCTATACCTTGCTGAGCTGTTATTGTAAGCCTTTAAAATCTGACAGAAGCCTCTGGAGTGCTCATTTTCTCTTCAAAGGGTGTGATTTAAGATTATGTAAGAGTAAAGGTTTCAAGCAATGTGCTTTGCAGTGAATGCTATAGATCCCGGTCTCTTTCACTGTGTGAAATATTTTAGTAATTGGCATTTCTACCCACTGGTATGGCAGGTGGGTGGAAGTGCACGGCTGCAGGATTTTAATTGGTACATTTATACAATATAACAATGCATTCAAAGTATCCATTATATGTCATAATAACAGATTGCACTTACTGTTATTGCATACATGCCTGTGACAGGTGCAAAAGGTGTGCATCAACCAAACATCGGACAGATAAATACAGTATGTGGCTTTCAGTTACGGTGTGCGTCTAAGGCCCAGAGGTCCACTCCGACGAACAAAACCAGAAGCCTTCGTTATGCTCTGGTCGCTCTCTCTCACCTCACCTGAAGAGCAAGGAAAATAGCACTCCGCTCACGTCCCTCCACGAGGGCCCAATTTTGCATTTGGCCCGCAGTGACAGGCTGAGAGGCTTGACCTCAGAGGGGGCGACAGACATGCCCCCGCTGTCAAGCTAGCAAACTGGGTCTGATTGCTAACATGGCAGTCTGACTAACAACAGCTCGTACCAATATGGGGTGACCTTAGAGTATCAACAAACAGAGCAGAGGTGTACACAACCCTAATAGGCAGTGATGCAGAAAGGTTAGTGTACAAGGGTTGGCCTGGTATCAACGGCATGGGTTTCTTAATGTAAAAGTCTGTGACATTTTTATATAAATAAAGGTTTTTCTACTCTCTATCACTGATTGATATAACACAATAGGGATTCAGGATGTACCCAGTTTGCTTTTACATTTGTTGCATTTGCTCTCCTAAACACTTGGTGTCAGGTAGGTCTTTCTGGCGCACAGGAAGTGACGTGTTTCCAGTTCGTTTTGAATAAACAGAAGAAGAACTGGGCAGTTAGCATGAGCAGCGATAGATACCGTGGCCGAACAGACAAAGAAAAGAGCTCCACCTACAGAAACTCAAACTGACTCTCTATCAGAGGCTGTATAACTAAGAGCCCAGGAAAATGCATACAAACAGCTCCGATGTCATTTAAAGGAACAATGGTGAAATTCAACAAATATTCCGATGATAAAATGAATAATTTTGGAGCATTTTAAATGCCTGGGGGGGAAAAAGCCAAACACTTTAATTCTAAGAGAAATACTGTTTGTGTGTGACTCATGGAAAAGCATTACACTGTTGGGAACCAATTCAAATAATGTGATTGAACTTTGGGGAAGTGAATTGGAAGATACGGCCAAATTGGGTCTAGCGTTTGATATTCTCTTAGTGTTTGAAGCTCTCAGTATGGTATGTCGCCTTTAAACTTGTCTTAAAAACTCTAACAGATGACCATGGAAGGGACTGGAGTTGAAAATCATTTTCAAATATGGCCCACTGCAGGCTTCTGGCCAAGTGCTTTCTAGAGCTCAGCTTTTTGCTTTTTTTCAATAGATAAACTCTCTTCATCTCTTTGCAGCATTTCAAAATGATAACTGTATCATTTCCTCAACAAATGTGTGCTATAAGGAAGCCATGATAGTTGCCAGATTCTTAATTAGAAAAAGAGTTGGACCTATCCATGGGCAGAATAATGGGAAACTGCACTGATAAATATTGAACATCCTCTAATGAAAGAAGATCAAAAAGCCTCAGCTGAAGACGAGCAGAGCCAACACATCTTCTCCATAAATAAAACATGAGATACTGCAGGCTCCTAGACTCCCAACCCAAATTTAATGAGAGAAAAAATAACAAACACATATGGTGAGACATAACATTGCACTGCACTCAGATTATCGCACAGCGGGGAAAGCCGGTGAAGGAAAGCCTAACGATGGATTTGAAAATACAGTTATGAATGTGTTTGCTCCAGAATGAAATACCTTGTTAAATTTAGAACAGAAAACATTACAGAAAATGAATTTGTTTTCTGAAAGCTGGGGTGTTTCTTACCTTCTTTCATTTTAGTCATCAAGATGGTGTGTGATGTCATTTCAGAGTGAGGCCTGCCAATATACAGTACAGTTTGATGAGGATATGGATATGGATATTACATATTGGGTTGTTTTTTTTTTATCACATTCAAAACTGTTTCTAGGAATTCCATGTTAGATGTATGTTGTTACTTTTATGGCTTAGTAACAAACAAATGAATAAACGAATGAATCAATCAGTCAATGGATAATAAATCCTCCATGATCCTCCATGATCGAGTGCAGTGGATGCTGAAAAAAACAAATGTACAAACTGTCTATACAAAAGTATGATGTGTCTCTGAGATGCTTGAATAACACAGGAAATTACGATTTGGGTATGGATATTGTGTAGATTTATTACATCGTTGTTAGCTGTTGATGGAACTTGTTATGGGTGAAAAAACTCATTATCACTTCACTGTGCAAGTGTGAATTTTATATATATATATATAGTATAAATAATGAGTACTTGTATTGCAGACACACTAAAGCAATGAGGCAGCATGGTGGTTAGCACTGTCGCCTCACAGCAAGAAGGCCCAGTGCATGCTGGGATTGACCCTGGCCAAAAAAATGTATGTATATATAAAGGTAGGTACAGTAGGTATATGCACATACACTCTTACCTCTTACACACATGTGTGTGTAGTCAATAAGTGTCAGTCAGGTAAAGACTTGTCCTCTTTCAAGTGAAGACAAAGGCAAATAAAAAATAAATATATATTTGTTTTGAAAGGAGAGGAAAAAGGACGGACCTGTGTGTGTGTGTGTGTGTGCTTGTGTGTTTGCCTATGTGTACTGACATCAAGTCAGGTCAGTGGACGATTATGTCAAGCGGTTCAATCAGACTGTAAATAAAGAGTGGCTCCTGTTGACAGCGTTGAGCGAGCTGGACTGCAGGTAATCACTCTGTTGACAGATATTGTAAGAGATTTAGACTTGTAACAGAATCAAATATGCCGGTGAAAGACAGATATGATTCTACATCTAGGTCTGTTGGCATTCCTGGCTTTCCCCCTCCAGTGATGGCGCCACACAAATGGTTCAAGCTGAACTGCATCCTAGCTTTTGTTTTTTCTGCAACCAAAAAGCAGTCACTGGAAGGTGCACAGATAGCACATTGAAGCATCTTGCAGGCCTTAGTGAAGCAGAAAAAAAAAGCTGTTTCAGCTCTATTTTGCTCCCTAATTTCTTTCTACTCTCTCTTATTTTCTCCAATTAACATGTAATAACACATCCATCCACCCCTTAGAAGTGCGTTCTATTTGTTCTCGAGGCCCTGATTCTTCACGTATGTGCAAGGCCCAGCATCCTCACGACAATGTTGAATTGGCCATTTCTCCGATTCCCTTCAATGGTGCACCTCATTATGTGACAGCCCTAGATATCGCCATAATTATCTTCAATTTAACTGCATGCCAGTCATTGTCATGTTGATTGATATGTGCTCACCCACAGCTACATCCTGAAAAGACACACATGTTTATGAATCTGTCATTATGTTGCCTCAGTCAAGTTTGGCCTTTGAATCATTTCCACACAGGCTGGCTGTACCACGACAAGGAGATCTGAATCCATGTATTAGCAGGTACACTGACAAAATCAATCATATTGGATAAATGCAACACTGAATAGTACTGATCACCAAATAGTTTCACTGTGTTGCACGTATTGTGTAATTATCTGGCGGACCCTGCTTGGCACACAGGACCAGTGAGATGAAATCTGCAACCTGAGCTAGATGAGTATTCTGGACCACCTTTCTGATTCACTACTCCTAATACCACTCCTTGCCATTTTGTTATACTAACGCTGCAGCACTAGCCAAACCTTCTGTGGCAAGCAGGGGGCAGGATGGATCACTGGTTGGAAGGTGGAGAGAGACAAGGAACAGCCCATTGAGGCGATGAACAGCCCTTCAACCCCATTATCTCTCTCCTATATGGTGTTTGCCTTTGAAAGTAGGAGGTGGAGAAATCTGCAAGAACATGACGAAAGGACATTGAGTTGCTCCCAAAAAGGGAGATAAAGACTATTTGTTTGTTGCACCATCCTGTTATCTAGACCAACCATGTGCCATCGTGACCTAACCAAACACTGCAGCAGCAGCTGTGTTTGGTTGGAATGAAAACCTGCATGCCTTTGTGTCATGATGGCACATGGTAGAGAAACACTGCTGTATACGATACATGTGAAACTGAGGAACACAGACAAACAAAAATGCCTCTGTTAGGGCAAGTCCTTCAACAACGGGCCAGCAGGAGTCCCAACATCAAGCTCCTCAGCCTGCAGCTACAGCAGCAGCAAGCGATCACTGAATATGTGAAAGCACAGGCTTTGTCGGCTGCAGGCATCGTGTGCCCCTGCCCCAACTGTTGATTTGCCTCTGGCTACCTCTCCAACATCAACATGCCAAAGATGACACCTGTGCGTGATCCTGAGGCATTTCTGAACACATTCGAGAGGACAGCAGTGTAGTGTGCATGGCCAGACATGGACTGGGCCCTGCCCCTCTCTTCAGTCGGACTACCGTCAGCAAAAGAGGGCAACAGAAGATGTCATCTAGACCAGCGGTTTCCAATCATGTGCCATCATGACCCAAGAGTATGCAGCAGCTGATTTCAGTGATTAATTACACACTCTCAGGTTGAACTTGCGCTACTCAGTGAAATCAGATGGTGGAGCTTTTGTTTGGAATTAAAATGCTTTTGGGTCGCGATGGCACAGCGTCGAGAAGCTCGCTATTGCCAATGAGTAGGAGACATATACTGTATTGTGAGCTCAGAATTGTGCACTCCTAAATTCTGAACTCCTTTTAGGATTCATTTTCTATGGGGTTATACATATACACAGTCGTGTAAGAAAGTATAACATCAAACGTGGGACAAACCCCTCTCTTCGGTTTCAAACTAAATCATCAAAGGACATAGGAACGATATATTTGGGAGCTGAAATTCAGTGATATTGCAAAGAGACAATAAATAGTGTCTGTCAAAATGGGAGTTAATAAGTTCATTGCAGGTACAAGGATGGGTAAGGTTAATTGAGGCAATTTTAAGTTTTAGTGGAATCTAAGAGCTACCGTAAATAGGTGGAAGAAAAAACAATTACTTTACTCTGAACGCGGGCAACATTCCAATTAAAGTGAAACAGGTTAACATAAAATTCCAATTACTCGTAAAAAGCAATTCATAATCAGTCTGCTGTATCTTTAATTGCTTGTCATACAGGTAAGAGGCAAACTATGTAATTTGTCATGGAAATTATGTTCTGCCTCTGGCGTGGCGTACAGATGCAAGTTACGGCCAAGGCCTCCGCACTATTTGTTTTCAAGTGGTCAAGGGATGTGAATGGAACTGGGCTGCTGCCAATCAAATGTCCTACATTTTAAAAGGGCCATTGAGGCCCATATTAATTAATGGAGTCACTAAATACGTGGGGGGTAGTTAAAGGTGACTCCTAATACCCCTCGCACTTTCCACTGTATTAAACTGTCACTCAGCTATATCTGCAAGTCCCGTGGTTCAATAATTACCCTTTTTACTGTAAACTCTATAGTAGTGTAAATATTAATATATATGGAAATAGTACATCCTGATTCGAGGCTTGAAAATACCCCACCTTCTTTTTCTTTACTGTAATACCTTGGCTGTAGGCCTTGTGGGTGGCACAGTGTGGGTAGTAAATGGAAGGAAGAGCAAAAGTAGGGCAGTTTAGAAACAGGCATGCGGGATGACTCATCTCTTGAAGCAAGAGAAGCAACACCACCGGGCATAATGTTCACAGTGGAGTCAAAACTGATCATTGAGTATTATGAAGGCAGGTTAGCTTTTGCATGGATCATTCTCTGCAAGAGAGCCGGCTCCATGATACCCTCTGCTATTTAATATTTCACCGTGCCCCTCTCACTCCATGAATATGAATCAACTCAGTGTCAACACTATTATATTTTAAGCCAATCTCACCTTGATGAAGGCAAATACCGAGTTGGGAGATTGAGGGGAAGGATAGAATAGAATAGGAACAAGATTATTTTTAGCTGTGTCATTGAGGTAAGGCAGGAGGAACCCTTCGATCTTCACTCCTGGAGCCAGAGAAAGAGTTATAGCTATAGATTCAGCCTCCGCCACTTAGTGTTGTCGGCAACACTTTTATCATTGATTTCCAAATGTCCTTGCAATGGTGAGAGCAAGCAGATATGCTCTCTCAATAATCTTTGCAGTTCACAATGACCTGCCGCTTTTTGAGGGCTCTGAAAACATGGAAACGGAGTGACCCCACTTGCCCACTGCCAGCATCAAAGCCTTCAACAGCAAGGTAAGGTTAGTGGGTGTGCTGATCAAAGGGGTGTGTGGGCGCAGACATTTGATTGGCCAACTGTGTTGTGGAAGTCAGACAAGCCAGTACACACTGACATCACCAATAGCTGGATTGGATTGGATGTGTTGGATTTTTCCTTTAATTGCTGAGTGGCCTGCCGCTGC
Source organism: Monocentris japonica (assembly GCA_900323365.1). Classification (NCBI taxonomy): domain Eukaryota; kingdom Metazoa; phylum Chordata; class Actinopteri; order Trachichthyiformes; family Monocentridae; genus Monocentris; species Monocentris japonica. Next base: position 9,068 of record OOFE01016904.1, read on the forward strand.
CCTTTTCCCTGGGTCCTGCTGGGCCCTACCTGGGCACTGGGCCTGGGCCAACTCATGAGAAATTTGGGAACTAAATTCTTGCCTCCAACTGTGCTGCTGTTTACCTGCCTGTGGCGCTGCACAAGGTGGTTTCTCTGATCATTCAGACAGAGACACAAAGGCGCGATAATTGAGTTTTTCTGATATTTTTAAGATAAAAGAGGATGGAATCGCCAATTTTGGAGGTGTAATGGAAAAGTACAATTACAAATAACTGGTAGATATTACAGGAAGTGCAGTAATAAATAAAGTAATTATGTGTATGAGTAACGTGTTACTGTAGTTCCAACTGTTGAAAAACATTTCATCTCAAATTATGTCTAATGAACCACAAAGGCATGAATAGACTAATACAAAAACTATTCTCCTGATAGAGGATATTGATTGCAGCCCATTTAACGTTTGGTTGCATCAGACAAAAATGGATCAACTAATGCTGACCTGCGAGGAGAAGATAATAACCACAGAGCATCCTTTGATCCCTTATTTTGTGAATACAAACTCTGGCCAAAATCCAATTAGTTTGTCCAATTAAGGGAAAAAATATAACTGGGTCAAGGTCCAAAAGACACAGTAGAGGCATGATCACGTTAAGACAACAGGTTGCATTACAGTAGTGGGTCTAAATTGGCCTTAACACATTCTCGCTCACTGTCCCCCTGGCCTTCTCTTTTACTGAGATGTTTTACTCTCTGGCCACGGCTTAAGAGAATTAACCCGCTTTTGGTAAAACTTTGGCTAAGATGCGCAAGCTTGTTGTGACACCTAGATATTCTTGCAAATAGTGACGCAAAACTTGGTCAATCTCAAAAGTCCCCTTTTTTCCTCCCCTCTTTTGCTACATGGAGGGATCATCCCCACAGCGTATACTGTAGAGCAAATGCACTTTAAAAAAGGGACTATTGAACTATAGCTCAGACAGCTAAACCCAACCAACTACAGCAGGCTTTTCTTCCCCTTCCATATGTTAAGCCCCTTCTCTTTAATAGAATGCCTTTAATCCGGAGGCATGTTGTGCAAAGCTGTATGAAAAATCATGTTTAGGAGATTAGCATTGGAATCCTCGTTCTTCTTCTTGCCAAAGCTTATCACTTGAGGGTTTTTTGATGCATGCTGCGGGCGCCGCTGACTCAAGGGTTTGTGTTTGTGTGTGCGCGTGTGTGTCTGTCTGTAGAGACCTACAACTGCGGCATTACTCAGCAGTTTGGGCGTAGGCTGTTTTCCCCAAGCTGAGTGTGTATACAGTTCAGAGAGGCTCCCTGTGGATTTTCCTCTTTTTCCTCACTATCACAATCTCTCCCTCTCCTTCACTCCCCTCCTCTCCAACTCTCTCCCTTCCTCTCTCTCAGCACAAAATACTACTTATCGAGGTAAACCGAGGTCTAAGTTTGACCTCAGCTTTACTGATCACAAAACACACTCTTGAGTCATACATTCTGACCCTAAATACAGGCATTTTGACTCTTGAAAAACAAAAACTATGAAAAGATTTTAAATACTTTTCAAAGTGCTTAATTGATCTTGTTATAGCACCAGAAGAATGCATAATGAACCAAGACTCTTAGCCCTACGGAAAGCCCTTCCCATCTGGCCCTCCATTCAGTCTGAAGTCTCCAGTGCACTGCAATGCAAAGAGGCTCATGCAAACAGCAGTGTAATTAATGTAGTTATCTTGAGAGGCGCGTTTAATTGATCGGGGACCTTGGTTTCTAAAACACATGCTATAAATAGCAACGCAACCAGGAAAGGCATTAAGGGAGGCTGACTGAGTGGAGGAAGGAGGCAGAAGACACTGTTCAATTCCAATGCTCTGAGACAGTACTAACTTTTAATTGTTTTACAAGTTTCATTCCAAAATGAAATATTCACCATTTGAAACAACAAACTCTGATCATGAGAAGGTATAATTTTGCCTCAACCACTATCTTACTAGTTAGTAATCCTGGTACTTTTAGCAGCAGATTTGACCAAAATATTTGCTGATTTTAGTTACATTTTAGCAATTGAGTCTATAGTCTGTGTTTAGTTTTAGTCAGTGAAAAATGGTTGCAGTAGGCCAGCCAAATTTCCAGTTTTCAAAATCTGTCTGTTACTATATGAGAAATGCGCTGGGTGTCTGAATGCTCCTGTTGGGGAAACAGAAGCAAGATAGATGGCAAGAGGCGGAGAATGTGCATTTACAGCAACCTTTCTCTCTCAAGGTGAGAGAAGAACAAATTTTAATTTATAGCGGCAACTTGCTCAAATTGATTGTCCATTAGTGTCCTAATAGATATTAGTGTTGTCACTTTTACATAGTCACTGTTAATTGAGGCTGTATGTTGTAGAAAATATGGCTATTAACGAATTTTAACATCATTTTAAGTCATTGCCCGGGAAGCTCTGGATACCATTAATACAGACAGACAGACAGACAGACACGTGGTTCAAATGACAAATCATCAATAAACAATCTATCCTATAAGCTCATTGCTTTTGCTGAGATCAGCCCATGCTGCAGTAAAAGGGGATTTTTGCACTAGATACAAGTTCTGAGCACTACATTGATGCCAGGGTCCTATTATATATATATTGAACTATGGATTGGTCTCTCTTCGTTCTTCCGTCCATTCATTTGTTTGTTAACACCACTTTCATTTAAACTTAAGCAAAGGAGGCACTACATTCATCATTTGTACATGTGTCCATCACTGACATAATTGTGAAAAAAACTGGGAAAATTACGGAAAATATCTGATATATTTTTACAATACAATATATTTTATATATACAATATATACAATATATTTTAC
>OOFE01016906.1:0-14852 GCA_900323365.1 Monocentris japonica
TCCTCCCCTCGATGCGGTGAAGTCGTCCTGTCCCCTTATCAGAGAAACACCCCCAAAGCATAATGTTTCCACCTCCATGCTTGATGGTGGGGATGGTGTTCTTGGGGTTATAGTCAGCATTTCTCTTCCTCCAAACATGGCGAGTCGAGTTGATGCCAAAGACCTCGATTTTGGTCTCATCTGACCACATCACCTTCTCCCAAGCCTTCTCTGAATCATTCAGGTGTTCATTGGCAAACTTCAGAAGGGCCTGTACATGTGCCTTCTTGAGCAGGGGGACCTTGCGGGCGCAGCAGGATTTTAATCCATTATGGCATAGTGTGTTACCAATGGTTTTCTTGGTGACTGTGGTCCCAGCTGCCTTGAGATCATTAACAAGTTCCTCCTGTGTAGTTCTGGGCTGATCCCTCACCTTTCTCATGATCATCGATACCCCATGAGGCGAGATCTTGCGTGGAGCCCCAGATACAAACTTATTTCACTCAATCAAATGCAAATCAATTTATAACTTTTATATGATGTGATTTTCTGGATTTTTTTTGATATTCTGTCTCTCACTGTTAAAATAAACCTACCATTAAAATTATAGACCGTTCATTTCTTTGTCATTGGGCAAACTTACAAAATCGGCAAGGGATCAAATACTTATTTCCCCCACTGTATGTACAGTTTGGACTAGTGCAACTTTGTATTACAAGCCAAGAACCATCCTATAATAACTACCTAACTCTTTGAATGAATGACTTATGATGTGATAGGCCAGACATATCATATAATATGGACTTTAAGTGAACACAAAGGTCACTTCACCATCCCTCTAGATTTCACAATACCTTGTAGTCATGTACAGTTAGGTTGTCCTGGATCTTACTGCAGCATGTACAGTAAAGTGGCTCACTATTTTCACTGGCCAATAGGCTACAGTATGAAATGTAGCTAGTGTGAAAGACAAAATGGGAGCCAAATAGGAGGAGAAAGCCTGGCTCTTCCCAGGGGATAATTTTTATTTCATTCATTTCAGATCCTTTCACACTTAGCTATCTGGCCCGGACAGCTCAGTCAGTAGAGCATGAGAGTCTCAGGGTCGTGAGTTTGATCCCCACAGTGTCAAGTACCTCTGTAAGTTGCTTTGGATAAAAGCGTCTGCTAAATGACTGTAATGTAACGTAATGTATAGTCGGGGCATTACTCAGTAAGAAATCTGGTATACAATGATCAGGAAATACTAGAATTCATCCATCTTATACCTGAATATCAACGTCCTATTCAAAAGCAGATAAACACATACAGATGGAGATTTATGAGCTCATTGCACATCATCACAGGACATTAAAGATACATTTGTTGCAACTTCCCAAAGTTGACTATCGTGTATCGTACTATTGTGTTGATATGGTACGGTGCTTTGAATAAACACTGGATTACATCAGCCACCATGACTATCATATCATGCTCAACCTGTGCAGCTACAGTAAGTACAGTGAGTGAGAACAGTGCCTAGGGTCAGGGTGCTAACACTAGCTGTACAAGCTAGTTCAATGCAATTGCAATGCATGGTTACAAATTTTACAGAGCACTAAGGCGCTGCAAAAGAAAAGCTGGCAACTTGCATAACCTCTGACACAGTTTCAATATTTGGATGACCTTTGCTCTGCATCGAAGAGTAGGTCTGTCCTGCTCTGTTCCATGGCTTGTTTGTGGTGCAAACTTCATGACTTTATAACAGGCTGCCAAACCTCTAACCGATAAGGGACCTAAAGCCTGGTTTTGTTCGCTACAGGTCCAAACAAAGCTATCCAGAAGTTATAAATTATTATTATGTTACTCACTTTCACCAATGACAGAATTCATTTGATTCTTTGCATTTTCTTAAATTTCAGAAGAAATTCCTCAGTTAGGCTATAGTTTCAAATTTACAAAGTGTGTTATTGAACTTGTTCCATGAACATGGTCCAAACCCTGGAAGATCCTACTGGCCCATCTGTGGAAAGAGGCAAAGCACTATCTGTAGGTACACCAGGGAGGACAAAGCATTGTGCATTTCCCCTTTATTTTGTATCAACTCCCATAGTTAGTGGATATGCTGATATCGTGGTACACCACCAGCACACCCAGAAACAAGGAAACACCGGGACCTCTTGGAAGATGAAAAACAAACTGCCTTGAATAATAACAGGTTGTACATCAGCCTGGTGAAGGATGAAAACTATGGGTCAACCACAGGAATCATTATCCAGTAATGCTATCTTTCTAAGCTGTAATAACCTAACAACTGAACTGTTATGTTTGCTAACCAGAATGGATGGAAAAGACTTGATGGTCTGTTGATACTGCATGCTTCTCAAGATGTTCAGTAAAAAGTACTAACTAAACCAAAATGTCAGTAATGAAATGTGAGGATATGATGAATGAATCTCAACAATTTCTGCACAACAGAAAGAATGAAAGGCAGCAAAGGTTTTTAGTATGTCAATACTATACTTTTAATCTATAAGCTTAGATACTTAATAGTGACATCATTTCTTTCCATAGGAACTCTGATTTGGGCTTGTAGATGAACTCTACGGGGGAAATACGGCACTTAATTGTTCATTGTCCCCTTTTTTATATTTGAACCTGGCGGTTAACTGTCCATTGGCCTAATGGTGAGAGACTGCCATTGCTGTTTGCAAAAACCTCTCCTAGCAGCATCTCTGGGCCTGCAATCTCATACTAACTGTGCAACAGAATCAATTCAGCCTACACACTAATTTCCCAAGTTGCAGTGCAATGCTGCTTCATGTCATATGGAAATAACCGGTGGAAATACATTCAAACTCATTTCAAGCAGTCAAACGCTCAAAGTTTTCTGGAGACTTTGGTTGCTCATGATCAGCTTTACATAGTTCATACATATGCATTCAGTGACTGATACATTTGAGTTCATGTTTTACAGCAAACCAAACACTGCAATGTTAACCGCAAACACCAAGATCCACAAGGTTTTGGGATTTTGCCATGGTAGTTTAAACAGTTGGGATCCCAAAATGATTGTAGAGTTGGAAATTGTTAATTTTGTTTGTTTTACTTCAAATTAACACACCATTCCCTACAATTGACTACAGAGATTTCCTTGTTGGTGGCATCAGAACTCAGGAAGTCAGAGAGATTGGAGTCCATGCCTCATTTCTAAATCCCAAGGTCCCAAATAGTATTTACCTGAAACCTGAGGTGAATGGTGTTTTCAAGAAGGAAGCATGCATCTACCACCTTTCCCATATGACATGAATACAGCATAATACCCCTTTTATATCTGCCTTACCTCTCATAACAGTCGATTTCCACAGAATCTGTGAGGCCCTACTCCCTGATCCTTGGAATCACATAAGCCTATCAGAATCTATACAGGCCCTTTTCACACGGAGTACAATCTCATGATGACTGGTAGCTCCACATGCTCATTCATTTACCACTCCAATTCTGTAACTTGTGTCTCCCACATACCTCTTAAAGCAGATGATCTCTTCTGGGTCTGCAATGTTATGCTCCCTGAGCTTCAGGATCATCTGGGCACTTTTTTTAACTGCCAGGTCATAGCGTTCACTGCGGGACAGGAAGTTTGGGTCCTCATGTTGAAAGTCTGGGTCGTTGATCACCAGTGACTCTACAGTAGATAGTGGAAATCGATTCAGAAATGTATCTTTCAATCCATACAACTCTTACCAGTAATGACAGATGGTGCGGAATAGAGTTAAGTAAAAGAAAAAGTGGTGCAACTTCATTTTTACAACCTTTCTATCTTTCTGTGCAGTAGCTCATAGGCATAAATCACCTATTTGAAAAACTGTCCCTTTGCTTGGAACAGAAATTAATCCATCAGGTAGGCCTAGCATAGACAGAATAAGAGTCCCTCTGGCTTACATCTAAAAAGAGATTGCTTAAAATACCGTAGCAATTATCTTGGTAAAAAAAAACAAAAAAAACTAGTCTCTGGATTAATTAATTCAACTCTCACTTGAAGACTAAGAAAATGGAACGAGAAATGATGTGCAATAAGTGATTTGACAAAAAACAAACACACATTTCAAGGCTCAGCTGAAAACCACTCCAGCAGCAATAGAAAGTTGTGAAAGTTCATTAGAACGTTATCAGTTTTCTTCTGACCTAGTGACGGTTTTGACATACTGAATTCACATTACTGTGAATGGTGACACCAAAAGTGCCATCGGTTGGCCTCGCTTTGACTGATGTTCGACTGAAATTTGGTGTGATCATTGTGACTAAAGACTGAAACATGTACTCCATGGTTTGCAAACCCACAAGCCATAATGTGTAAGATTACTTTTTTTGCACAGTAGAGAGAGAGAGAGACAGGTAGAGAGACAGGAAGGATTGGGAGAGGTTACATGGACGTCGCAGTTTCATGGCACGCGCCTGGCCACCAGGACGGCTGACATTTTATATGAATAAGAAACCCAGTGGAACCTAATAAATAGCCAAAGGGTTGAGGTCCTTTCCTCTCAGATATGTAACGTTATGTTTGCCGAAAGCAAGGTCAAATAAATCTGCCAGGTGTTTGCCCTAGTCAACGTGACGTTAGCTTGCTAGCTGGTTAATAAAAGCATCGTTTGCTAACTCGTTTTTCTTAGTTTTCAACAGTTTTCTTAATATTCATCAAAGCTATCTCTTCTCGACATTGCGGGGAGCACGACGGGACACTGGTCGAGTATGGAGGACATTTCAAACTCACCAATTTCTCTCCTTCTTCGGGTCTTTTCAGCACCACCGTCCAAAATGTGGGTGAGTTTGTTGACATCAAACGTGGCGTTTTGCCGCTCTCTTACAATATCAGGATTCATCGCTCTGCGTATTACACCAAAACACTGAATAGCTCACAATGAATAGTAACACCGATACTGTTAACGTATCTGAGCCCTCAACCTGAGCAAGGGCCGTTTGTTGTTAACTTCCTCGGAGATGGTGGGACCGGGTAAATCACGTGACACGTACCGGAAGTGCCGAGCCTGCTCCGCTGACAAGGAAGAAGAACACAAAGTTCAAATACTTTTCTTGACATCATTCACGTTCAGATTGTGTACCATTTCTGTCCGAGTGTCTTTTTGAGAATGCTCCCTGCAGCTGGTGTTTTTCATTTCCCCTGGGAAATTAACTCTGGTGCAGTGCATGAAGGAGAATCAGTGAGGACATTTGGCAGGTGGGTTGTGTTTGTGACTTTTATGCCTGGACATGAAACTTTGCTTACCACTGTATATGATAAAGTCTATTTCTAAAATCTTCCAGACTGGTGTGCTATCAACCTGAGGAGTCTAGGGCTACGCTGTCAGCTCAGCATGCTTCAACACAGCACCAAGTAGTCATCCAAACCTTGTTTGTGGAACCCTTTGACCCCATTATTGGGGCCCAGTACATAGTTCTGGGTGAGACTGAAAATGCCGAGGGTAAGGACTAGTTGGTGTTTTCTGGCCCGCTACAACAAGGGCATTTTATATATTTAGTTGAATAATTTCTTAGGATCCTCATTAACTACACTACAACGATTGCTAATCTTTCAGTCAAAACAGATCAGAAAAAGAGCAACTAGCTGAAAGATTGTCACTGAACATATAGATATTTTATATATGACAAATTTGTAAAAAAATTTAATTGTGCATTGTGTAGTGTTAGCTAGCTAGTAGGCTAATCTCCAAAATATTTGACTACATGGAAGGACTCTTGTCACATGGGGATTCAAGAAACAAACCAGCAATGCTTTTGGGGTTCCAGTCTACAACTTGGAAAAAAAAACACAGGGTCTACTGTATTGCCTTTTTCCGTGCACTGTATATTCCTATACCACAATCACCCTCTATATTTTGTTTCTTCCTCTCTAACAGGCGGTGGGGTGATGGTCCGTGCACGTGTTCTGAACTGTGTTGATGGGGTGAACCTTGCCCTTCTGCAGAAAGCCATCAGTGAACAGAGGAGCTTCTTCAAAGGAAGGGAGAGCAAAGAGACTGCCGGTCCACCGCCTGCAGACCCAACCTGACCAGAGTCTACATTCATAACAGTGCTCATAATTTCCACAGTGCTCATTGATAAATGGACAGTAAGCTGTGTGCCAAGGTACATTGGAGTGCTGTTGTGTGAGCTCTAGTGCAAGTGCACTTTGAGATTTTGCTAGAATGTTGAGATGTTCAGAAGGTCTCCTCTTCTATGATCACCTGTGCAGTGCATTGTGTGAAAGTCATAGATTTCAGAGATCCACTGGTTTAAATGATCTTCTTGTGCATTCTAAAATGCAAAGACAGATCAGTATGTGTACTTGAGAGGGCAGTTGATCATAATGTTATAATATAATACTTATAATGAGTGTTGGAAGAGCAATGTTACTGCCATTTATTTCTTATTTGCAAGGGCACTTTGGCAGTGTTGGTGGGCACTGTAGCTGTGGCACCAGTCATTTTTCAATCACCAGCTCACAGCTGGAATACACCCTCCTGGTGGTGCCGGAGATTGAACCAGCGACCCTCCGGTCATGGGGCGGTCTCGCTAACCGCTAGGCCAACCCCAAATCAGTGGATTTATGTTAGCGTTTTATGTTTGGTCAATGGAGAATTGATAGCAGACCTTTCATCATTTGCCATGACATATTTCTATGTATGTCAGCCATTTCTCAGGCATATCTCATCTGCCAAGATGTCCGAAATGACAGTTTTTCAGCAATGCCATTCAATTTGGTGGAAAGCTATCATGCATATATTCTTGATGCACTTGTGTGGTGTGATATCATTCAGCTTAAGTTATGAATGAACACTTCTTCAGGGCAAACAGATTGGCCAAGCAGATAGATGTGCTGTGTACGTGTAGTGAGCTAACCCATGTTTACTTACAATGGTTTAAAACCAATATATTTCATTGACAGTAACATTAAAATGGCAAAAGCTGAAATTGTATAAGTAAGTTGTATAAATATAAGAAGTATAAATTCTGAATCCTATATGTGCAACCACCATTTTCATAATGTTCCATGTGCTGTGTGCAGAATAATGGACAGTATTTGTCATATGATATCAGTTAAGGAACACACCCTCTTTCCTCTTGACACACTTGTAGTGAGTGTCAGGTGTGTGAAATGCGTCAGAAGGATAATTAATCAGCTGTGGTTCATTTCAGCTAAATGGTATGGTTTATGGATGTTCCTTAAAACAGGCTCTAATACAGTATTATGTACTTTTATGTATACCTTAAAAACAAACTGCCTACTGTACATGCTTCTATATTTTATTATACTGACTTTACACAGCATTGAGAGTGATGGAGTCTGCACATTGTAACCATATAATTTAAATTTATTGATATTTGTTTCCTCAAAGTATCAAACAAGATTGAGTTTAAAGTGAACAGTTTCAAGGAGAGCCCATGAGTAATACAGTAAGGATCAATCTTGGTAAATAGCATTGCACCATGTCCCAATATCCCTAATACAACAAAGAATATCAAGGATAAACAAAATATCATAAACTTGTATTTATATTTTCTTTTTTAAAATTTAGATTAAAATGCATCTCCCCACATCAGACAAGTTTGGTAAACAAAAGCAACTCAGCAGCAATCATTTTGGCTGGACAGTGAGCTTTGCAGTAGAGTCAGACTTTTCCTGAGTCAAAAATGTACATTATATTTAAGGTAGGGAATATTTATTTAGTTTGTACAATATTTCTTAGTGAGCCTATATCTCATACAATTTGGTATCTCATTAATCACCCCAGAGACCAGAATACTCAAAATATGCTGTAAACAAGTCTAGAATCTTGAGTATCTATGAGACGTGTACATTGGAGTGTAACCAGACTCTGTAGAAGAGGCAGGCAGCATCGGTAAGCCTGACAGTGGATCTGGCTTGGAGCGATCCATAGCCTGTTTGTAGGTGATTTTCTCCTTTGTGAGTGGGTCTACAATCTCCTTGGCGTAGTTTGTCACGGCCTGCAGCTCCCTCATCATTGTGCTGTCAATCATTTTGGCCGCAATGGCATCAAAGATGCTTACTCGGCTGCTGGTGTTGGGGTTGACCAGCCCTCCTGTCAGGTGCTGTGCTTCCATGTAGCGCATAGCTGTTTCCTTGGGCATCCAGCCTTTCTGAATCGCCTCTCCCGTGGACAAACATTCCCTGGTCATGGGGTCCTCCACACCAGTGAAAGCCTTCTGTGCATTGAGCAGCCTCTGTAGTTGACTGGCCTCAATGAGGCCTCTATCTGCTGCCTTGTGGACTAAGTATCTCTCTTTGGTGTTGATATCAATGATGCCTCCTGTTGCTGCCTGAGCTTCTAAAAGCTTCTGGGCTGTGGTGGTGTCGATCAGTTTACGCATAGTGGCACTGCGGATTGTAAAGCAGGTGTCAGTTTTTGTATCCATTATTCCAGCAATTGGGTACTTTTCAGTAGTAGTGGCCGGGTTGGAAGGAGTTGTTTTCACAGAAGTGGTGGCCTTTGGGATGATTGAGTTAAATTGTGCCTGTTTCTTATTGTCACCTGCAACCAGTAGGGCAAATTCTGAGATGGGCATTTTGCCATCTTTATACTTTTGCAGGTTATACTGTGTCAGCCTGCCTTCCTTCAGGGCATTTTTGATTGAGTACTGCTTGCCACTCTTGCGATCCTGGAGTACAGATGTCTCACCGTCAGGTCCCATGGAGGTTACCTCCTCCCAATCACACTCTAGCTCCTGCAGATGAATGTATTGTTGACGATCAATGAGGCCCTGCAAGTAGGCATCATAAGGAGACATGTCCTTGCCTGTGTCTGGATCCAAAATGGTGATTTTAGTGGAGACATTAGTCTCTTTGGTCCTAGTCTCTGCCTGTTCTTCTTTCTGCAGGCTCAGCTGAAGCTCCCGGATGGTGCTGTCACGCAAGTGGATCCTGTCCTTCTCATCCAGGATCTCCCTCTCCAGACGCTGCATGTCAGAATCCATCTTAAGGCTCTTCTGCCTGCTCATCTGTGTTCTCTCACTCATCAGCCTGCTCTGCTGCTGGAATGACAGGCTTATGTCATGACTCTCAGCCTCGAGGGTCCTAAGCTCACGATTAAGGTTGTCCCTCTCCCGCTGTAAGGCATCTCTGTTCAAAATGAGGCTGGTCTCCTCTCTTGAAGTGCTGGACTTGGTGGTCTTCAGAAGATTGATTTTGTCAGAGAGACGTTTGATTTCATCCTCCGTGTCCTGCCTGGAGAATTTCTCATGGGTTACCTGTTCCCTCAGGCGATCCCTCTCTGCTTCCACAGCCTGATCCTTCTCAACACGCACAATCTCCTTGTACACTGTCTTCTCACCAGACTTCTCTCGCTGTAGGATCTCAAGCTTGACATTGGTGTTCCTGATGTCTCTCTGGAGAATTAGGATATCACTGGTTTCCTTGTCCATGTCTGCCTGAAGACCATTTGTCAATCTCTCCAGTTTCGGGTCTCTCTCAACCTTCAGTACCTCCTCAACAACAATATTCTCCTCAACAGGAGGTGGGGCGTTCTCCAGCTGTTTGATGCGCAGTTTGATCTCTCTGAGTTCAGACTCCACTTGAATCTTCTTTTGGTGTTCATCACTCTCTCTGAGGATCCTGTCTTTATCTTCCACCTTGGCTTTTAGCTGCTGCAACTCTAGTTCTTGCTGGCGCCGGGACTTAACTTCTTCATCAAGGTTTCTGCTGAGCCTCTCATGCTCCATTATCTGCCTTGGGTCCTTTTGTAGGCGCACCGTCTCCTGCACAACCACTTTCTCCTCAGGTTTCTGTCTCTCCAACAGGATGTATTTGTTTTGCAAGTCAAACACCATCTCTTCAGTGGTGCGCCGCATCTGTGCCTCTTCCCGCACCTCTTTTCTCAAGCGGTCAGCTTCTTTCTCCAAGAGTGGATCATCTTCATACTTGATGACATCTCTGGTGACAAGCTTGGTCTCTACCTTGGACTTCTCAGCCTTCCATTCATCTCTCTCTTTCCTGAGTAGTCTCAGTTGTTCCTGGATGGAGTTGTAATTGTTATGTAGATGGTTCACCTGTTCATTTAGCCTCTGAATCTCTTTCTCATTTTCAGGGCTCCTTTCCTCCTTCACCACCTCTTGGAGGACTTCCCTCATCTCTACTCTGGGCTTCTCAGAACGGAGGACATTCAGTTCAGACATGACCCGGGTGATCTGAGTCTGGAGATCAGAGCGCTGCTTGCCAGAGTCTTGTATGTCTTTCTTTAGACGCATTATCTCCATCTCTGTGTTTGGGTCTATCCGGTAGATCTCATTAACAGTTTCTTTTACCTCTATTCTTGGTTTCCAGTCTTGCACTTCACGGTAGCGATTGTGGAGGTCTGTCAGGTCTTTTGCCAAATTGTTGTTTTCAATCTTCTCATCCTCAATGCTTGATAGAATCTTCTTGGATTCATTGATAAGGTCAGGGTCTTGTTCAATCTTTTTTACTTCCTTAGTGATGACTTTAGGTTGGACAGTTGGAATGATTCGCTCCAGTGCATTAATCTGGCTCCTTGTCTGGAAGATTTCATCAGTAATGAGTTTGCTCTTATTGCCCTCATCAGTAATTTCTGTCTCAAATGTTTGTACTGCTTTCAGCATCTCTGGATCCTTTTCCACTTTGACCACTTCCTTCTTCACCACTCTCTCTTTGATGGGGGGCTTCTTCTGCTGAAGGATTGTGACCTCTGTCTTCATCTGAATGGTCTCCCCATCTCTTACACGAACTTCATCTTTTATCCTTGCTATCTCATCTTTCAACTTTGCTGCCTCTATATCTAGCTGAGGATCTCTCTCAAACTCTGTCACCTCTCTAGTCACTAGTTTGGGTGGGGTGTTTTTTAGAGTATCCTCCAGGGTCGTGATTTTCTTGTTAATTACTTCGACCTCACCCTGGGTGGTGCTGCGCTTCAGGGCCTCTTCATGCAAGTTGTTCTGAAGTTCCATCAAATCACTTTCCAGCTTAGGGTCGCGGTAGTACTGCAGAACTTCCTTTTCCTCAACACGCTCTACTCCTCTACGACTCTTCAGTGACATCATCCTTTCCTTGAAAGTTCTCAGGTCTGCCTCAGCATGAGCAAGCCTGTCCTTCTCATCGTACAGCTCTTTCCTCAGACCATCTACTTCAGTGGCATTCCTTTGCTGGTTTTCCAGCTGCACTTGTTGCTGTGCCACCAGCTGGACTTTCTCTTCATTCTGCAGTGGCAAACGTAAATGAGTGGATGTCAAAAAGGATGACAAATGTGTTGTCAAATGATTATTGTTTTAGCTTTGTTTTATTGTCAATATATTTTAATTGTAGAACACTCAAATGAGTTGGTCATATGAAACTAGATGTAAAATAATTCATGCCCAGTCCTCTTACTTGTGCAATAAGATTCTTTGCCAAGCCCATCTGATTGAGGAGCTGGTTATTTTCAGCTGATGTTTCAGCATAACGGTTTACCAGAGCCTTTTCCTGTAATAAAAGAGACCAACAGCAATCCATCAGCTACCTTGATCTTTTAATGACTTTTATTCATTTATTATTCGGAAAATGTTTTTATATTTTTTATATGTTTTTAAATATTACCTGTTTCTGAACAGCATCGGCAAGAGAGGGGATATGAGGCTTCTCTGCAACAGTGACTCCAGCATCATCTAGGATACTGTTGTATTTATCAACATTGGCGTCGTACTCCTGCACAGATGTGATAAAGAATTAAGTTATGTTTTCTGGTCTTACCATAAATGCCCTACCATTTTATAGCCTTGTACAATAATCCATTTGAGTCTTACATTGAGCAAATTCTGCAGGTCTTGAGACAGATCGACCACCCTGTCCATGTCATCTCCCTTCCTCTTCAGGTCATCCATCACCCGCTACAGTAAAATGTATTATGGAGGTTAATCAGTGAATTGATAAATTCTATCATTTTCCTACAAGGGTGGATTTCTTCAGGTTTACATAGAGCTGAACACCAGACTTAATAAACCAAATAGTACCATTACCCACTGCAGACACATAATTTCCAAAGACAAAGTACCATCCACTATTCTCCCCATGACACTTTAGTATGGTCAATAGACCACCATACCTCTTGGGAGGTCTGCTTGGCATTGACCAGAGATATATCATCACTTGAGTTGATCTGGTCTCTAGGCAGACTGTCCAGGAAGGAATTCAGGGATTTGCTTGTACTCTGGAACTCCTGGTTCTTGGTCGCAGCTTCTTGCAAGAGGTTTTCTCTGAGAGGATGCAAAAATATTACAGAAATTGACATTGTAAAAAATCTGCATCATGACATTTTTTCAAAATTGAATCAAAGGATTGGTGGTGAGCTTAAGCATTGTTTTCTTTTGTTTCAACTCTTCAATTTTATTTTTAATTAAAGCATGGGTTATATTTTAAATTAACAACGGGGGTGCTGGGGGTGTCATCGACACTTAAATTGCCTCCTGACCATGCACATCTTACAAATCTGCATCTCATCAGTATACTTTTGTTTATCTCATGTACTTTTAATGAAGGATGCCCTGCTATGAAAAGTAAGAACCAGCGTAATCCTTTTATCTAGAACATGCTTGAAAAAATACATAGATTAATAAAACATTGCTAAATTACATTTTATTTTGTTCCTGCTTCCCACCCAGTCCAGGTAAAATTAGCTTTTGAAATGGATCAAATGACTTTTCTAGGATAATAGCAAAGTGGGTCAGACCCCAGGCTGATTTTTACCTCTCCTTCAGCTGGTTGTTAACGTTTGCATAGCGGTTCTGCAGCTGCTTGACCTGGGTTCCCTGGCGTCTGATGTCAGGGCAACACTCCTGGTAGCCCTGCTGGAGAGAGCTGCACAGCTGCTCTGTGGTCTCCAGGTCCTGACCCAGCTTCTTCATATCATCCTGGGCCCCTGCCACATCCTTACGCATGCTCTGCACGTAAGAAAGGAAATATGCAGTCTCTGACCGCAATACATGTACAGGCATATTCCTTGGTAACACTGGTGCAGATACATAGATGCTGACACATGCAGTTCAAGGACAGTGCAAGGACAGTTCCTCACCTGAATCTCTTGAGTGCGGGTCTGGATAGCGTTTCGGGCATCAGGGATGGCACCATCTTCACTCAGCTTCTTCTCAAAACCAGAGACAACGCCGTCCACCTTCTTAATCTGACCCTCCAGGTTGAGAGATGCTTTTGCCCTAAAAAAGAAAAGGCATAGCATGAATGAAATTACAGTGTTTGTATGGCTGACAGTTTTACTACATGTTAATTGAGGTTTCTCAGTTCAGTACTCAATCATAATTCCCCATCAACCCAGCCACCACTCTCAAATCAACTGAGCAGGCAAAACGTTGGGTTGTACTTGTTTGGGATGTTTGCATGAGAGAATACTTGTGAGAATACCAACGTCTATATCCTGTTATCCTGTTATCATAGGCTTACTTCTTGGTGTAGAGGTCTGCAAGGGCACTGATGCCGTCGTGCTTGTTGTTGGCAGTGCTGAGTTTGAGTGGCAGTTCAGAGGAGGTACTACTGGCGTCTTTGGACACCAGGGGTTGCAGGTCAGCCTGGGCCGCTGCCTTCTGCTGCTCTAGAGCCTTCAGCGCCTTGGCTGCTTTCTATAGGAGACAAATATAGATAGTATATAGTATGGTTCAACCAATATCTGTGTTTTATTAAATAACGTCTTGTTGATGGAAGCCTAAAATACAATAAATTAATTCAAGGCCAACTACTGCTAATGCTAATTATTAATATCATTGCCTCTTTTCAGTAAGCTCACGAACAATACATTTTATTAAAGCCTGAGGGGACAGAGTAGTGTTTGTACAGTATGTATACCTATAGGTACACACACATTCGCTTCCATAGCAACATCTTATTCATTTGGTGGGTTTCTAACTTCTCTGACCTCCTGTTCCTTCAGCCTGTTGGCCAGGTCTCCAGCCGGGTTGCTGCGGTTCAGCGGGGTCCTCAGGCGGCTCAGGATGTCCTGCTCGGTTTGGTCCAGGTCACCGTCCAGTTTGTCCAGCTGCTCAGCCAGGGCTGCCACTTTGGGATTCACTGGGGCAGAAGACACTGGGGCTGATTGAGGAAACAGGATGATTGATTATGGTCTGCTGCAAGTTTAATTGATAATAAATTAGTACCTTAGTTCATGAAATGAATCAGTGGTGTTGTAGGGTTGACCGATAGTTATATGGTACATAGACCAATAGATTGATAATGACCTGAGTTTTGGGACCTGGCGACGTCTATGTTGTGATTCTTCAGGGACGCTGACAGAGCAGCTCTTCTCTTCTTGATGTCTGCCAGTTCGTCACCCAGCCTAGTGAATTAACAGCACAGAGAGAGATAAACAGAAAACTGAATAACTGCACGCAAGGGTACCACTACCCTCTACCGCATCCACATCAGGACCACCGATGCATTCTTGCACTGTTCATTGAAGTTGCATAGTAATGTAGTCCTGCGTTACTCACATGTCCACTTTACTAATGGCCTCTGGCTCGGGCGGTGGGATCTGGAAGCAAACTCCTGGGAAGGTTTTGGTTACCCCATCACTGGAAACAACATCCCAGTTCTCACTGTCAGAGTTAGATTTCAGCGTGAACCTATCCCCTCTTGACAGAGAAGCCTAGAGGAAAATAACATTTTTTTAAAAAATCATTCTAAACATGCCCAAAGGTATTCTGTGAAACATCAATTTACTCTGGTGGGTTGTAAACGTTTTAGGCACCCTAGATTTTTTTTATATAAATTTGGTCTTAGATGTTTATGTTTTTGTTTTCTGCATTAGTGTTTATACTTTTCATTTCATTATTTTTGAAAGCATCTTCGCTGTTTTACATGTGTTTTTCAAGACATTTGACAGTCCTGTCCT
>OOFE01016908.1:0-18098 GCA_900323365.1 Monocentris japonica
CTTGGAGAGAATATCTTATCTTCTCTAGCTTGAGATATTGCATAACCTATTTGATCCATTGAGAGTAAGTAGGGGGAAGAGGGTCTTTCTACCTAAACAGTATCAGTCACCTGGCCCAGCTAACATTATTGTGGAAATTTAACACAGCTTTCAGAATCAATACTGGAAAATCGACAAGGGAAGGAATTTGCCTCTGGACTTCATGTGCTCTGTAACTGTCTTTTTCTCAGAAATGATATAGCTGGCACACTTCTCAGTTGCAGGATCAAACTTCAGGCTGTTGAAGGTTTGGGGGTCAACAATCTTGAGCTCGGCGATAAGAGCCATTATCTTGATGGTTCCTCGATCCACATTGTTGATGGGTTCAGTCATTGTGCTAACATGACTGAAGGTCTTAAGGACTTTCTCATATTATGCAGACAACTTCAGCAGGACCTTTTGACTGAAAATAAACACATATCATAACTAAAATACCTACAGTCAGTGGCAAAAGTGTTGGGACACTTCACTGTAACTTCATTCGTTTTGCATAACTGATCAAAATGTGTATATGAGAGAAAGGTACAGACTGTCATATATCAGAGAACTGACAGTAGTTGTGTCCACTACAATTTCAAAAGTCTAAGTAGTGTGACAAATTATCTTCAAGTAAATTAGTCCTTAGTATTTGCTTGTTTACCCTTTGTATACACTCACTATATGGAAATCTGCGGCATATCAATACCACCAACTGAAAACCTTGGCCCTCCTACTATCATGCCTCAGGTTATGCAGGGTCATTTCAATAGTGGGGTTCCTCCTGGACAGTTTTTCTATATAGTTTAATTGGAATACTAATTTGGATGCACAACACTGATGAAGTGACCCTATATAATCTGAGGAATGGTAGTAGGAGGGCAATGGTTTTAATAGGTGTATTCCACAAAAAATAACTATAACGAAATACTGTGACTATAAATACTGTGACCATCCTGCGACTGAAATCTCACTGAGATACAGTGAGAAGCAAGAGACTCTTCAGACTTGTAGATCAAGATAAGTTATCAGGAATTTTGTGTTGTTAAAGGATCACAAACCTTATATAGTTGTTGTGTGCAAGGGGTATGACCAAATGTGGAGCTTATATTATTTATTTTACTTGAAATTAATTTGTTACTGAAATTTGTTTTGCAAGAATTTGTTTGGCTCTGAAGCCTAGGTCAGACTACAAGACTTCAAATCTTGCCCAGTGAGGGCAGTTTAGACTAAATGACTAAATGTTCAAACTATGCAACGGGACAAGGATATTTATGCACAAAAGAGTTAAACTAAATACCAAGACTTGATGGTTTTTATGTCATTTTTGCAAGGGAAATAATTCAGCTTACTATTGGCTACCAGGAAGTAGTTTGCAATGACTGAAATATTATTTGAGGAGAAAAAAATAAATAAAAATATCTTATTTCTTTATAATATAATCTCTTTATCTTACCTGGTAACATAGCTGAATACCAACGTTTTAGATGATATGGCAATAATGTTAGCTAAAGTTGCTGCTTTGCCCACCACAACATGTTGTCTGAATGGCCTCAAGATGTTGCTGTCATTCATTTGTATTTACCTGTATCTTGAATCTGAATTCAAACCATTCAAGGTCCGCATATCACTTTTATTTTGACATTTGTTTTGTGTGAGCTAGATGAATGACATTTGATACTGTGCAGTGTCTCCAAGAATGTACAAATGACAATGTTGGATGTTGACTGTCTTTTAAAACCATGCCATTTGCCTTTCAGTCGAACAAGTGGATGGCTGCCTGTGTGTTCTGTCGACGAGTGGCCAGGGTATGCTACCTCCCAGGCTTGAGAAAGGGATTTGCCCAGGTCCAACACCTGCATGAGGCTCATGGCAACACAGAGGCTGAGACCGATGAGCAGGAGTGTAAGGGAGTAGTGCAGCAACGCCAGGAAGCAACTCACCAAGGGGACTACAGGCTCAACTACAACCCTCCCTCATATCATTGCCCTACTTCAGACTATGGAGCCTCCCGCAGCCAATTGCATAATGACGAGGATGAGCAGTGTCTCTCTACTCTCGCACCTTCCTTCCGGCAACAAAGCAATCGCTACAGCGTGAGTTGCTCACGGCGCCTTTCCAGCTCCAAAAACATGCTACTTGACCTAGCTTTCAACAAAGTCTCTGAGCCTGAGACATCATCAGTATCACCATACTGCAGAGAACCCATAGCGGAAGATGTTAAAGTCAATACACGTGCCTTCCAAAAATGCCGGCCAGAATATGCTTCCATGACCCTCGACCTCACACAGCGGCCTCTCCCGATCCAATGGGAACAGGCCTTGCTGCTGCTCCACAAAGTGACCATTCTGAAGGGCAACATGGAACCATCTGATGTGACTCAGTTTCTCATGGAGATTGGCCGCCTGCACCCAGACAAGATGTCATCAGTGAGGAGTGACACGCGCTTTGTCATGCTTCTCCGATACTCTGTGGAAAAGCTGCACCACTTTACCCAGCTTCAGCTTCTGGAGGTGCTGCGGTCATTTGTGTGGCTGGGCTTGCCTTCCACCCACAGCATACTCGGGCTGTATGAGGCCGAGCTGTGCCACAGGGCCAACCAGATGAGTTTCCACCAGCTGCTGTTAGCTGCTGACTTGTGGCGCTGCCTTGGGAGGCAGGTCCCCCAGTTCTTACAGCACCTCTATGACTCTGTCAATTTGCATCTAGGACAGATAGGTGTCCCTGAGCTGGTCCAACTGTTGTATGTCATGGGGGAAGGTAGACGGTGCCCAGCGGACTTGGTCCGGCCTGTAGAGCAGCTATTGATGCGTCACTTGCACAAACTAGAGCCTGAGGAGATTGGCACTTTGTGCTTGGCACTCTTTAAATCTCAGACGTCACTTTCTGAGGGTGCAGTGACCTGTATCGTGGACAGAGCACACTCTGTGGTGGAGGAGATGAGTGACTTTGCCTTAGTCAATGTGCTGAAACTGCTGCGTTTCAGTTTTCTTGATCACAGGGCATGGCTGGAGTCCATGGCACAGGAAGTGCCTCTACGGGCCCCAAAAATGGGCATCCAGGGGCTGATGCATGTTGCCCTGGCCAGCTCAGCACTGCATTATCGCAATGACCGCATTCTTATGTCCGTGGCTGAGAGATTGCCCTCACTAGCGCCATACTGCAGGAGTAAAGACTCAAGCAAACTGCTGTGGGCCTTTGGCACATTAGGTGTCCTCCCCAGTCAGAGCCCACGCTTCTATCCGAGCCTTACAGAGGCCCTGAGACAGAGGAAAGGTGAGTTCCAGCGATACCCACAGCATCTTCTTACTGGCCTTCTAGGCCTTGCCTTTGTCTCTCAGCTTCCTGAGGACCTAATCACATTAGCCTTGAGCCCTGAATTTGTCAGCCTAGCACTAAAGTCCACACAGGTGGAGCTAAAGAAAGACTTGTTCACTTTAGATGGGACTGTGGCTCTGGAGCTGCCTCGTTGGACTGGCCCACGGCTGGATTGCGAACTGAGAGAAGAGGTGGCAGAGATGCTGTGGAAATATGCCCAATCAGATGTGTGCCAGAAACTGGAGTTTCGGGAGGCAGAATGTGCACTGATAGATCTGCTTGGGGGAGAGGAGTTTGTATGGAAGCGGATGATTCTCCCTCACACTCGTTCCATTGACCTGGAAGTTCATCTTGACTCCACTGGACAGCCCATACCTGTGAACTCAGCATTCCACAAAGCCAGATCCTCTCCAGAGAAGAGCTTTTCCACAGGTCCTTCTCATCACGGCTGGGAGAGAGTAAACATTGGGGTAACTCTCACTGAGGAGCTCCTAGTACAGCTAATAAATACCAAAAAGACCATGGACCCTTTAATCCCATCTCCTGCTTTACAGCCGCTGCCTCTTCACAGAATAGAGCCTGATGAAAGAGGGAGGGAGTTCGGTGTAGCACTGGACTTGATCAATGGCATTCCAGGAGCTGTCACCAAGCCCAGCAGCCTAAGCTGTGCCCCTCAGGACTTGTGCAAAGGCACGGTCAAGCTAGCCATCCAGGTGTCCAACAGAAACCACTACTGCTACCACTCGCAGCAGTTACTGGGCCTTCATGCTATGAAGAGGAGGCAGCTGAAGTTAGCAGGCTACAGGGTATTGGAGCTCAGCCATTGGGAGTGGTTTCCCTTATTAAGAAAAAGCCATGCTGAGAAGCTAGCATACTTGCACTGCAAGGTCTATAGCAGTCTGGAGTGACCTCTAACCCTGAAACCCCAAAAGAAATCACTGCAAACTGGAGGCATGCAGACATTTTGTAACTGCAAGCATTGCAAACCATACAGCGGCTATAAAAACCCTGTACATTGCATTGACTTTTTGCACATTTTTAGTTCAAAATACATAAGGATTTTTGGTCTAAAATCTATACAAAGTACTATTTTCTATCAAAGTTGAGTGAATGTTTTATGAAAGATGCTTTTTGTGAAAGTACAAAATGAAATAAAAAGTATTCACCGGCTTTACTTACTAGATTGTTGTGCTATACTCACTGGCAAAAAAACACATGGTCCACTGTAGGAATGTGACTGCAAGAGGCCATTAGCAGGGTCCAAGAGATATCACAATTTGCAAAATGGACAATTTATCCTCACAGCAACATTATAGAGCACAACCAAATGTGATCTCATGTGAAGTATGATTTCTCTAGCATTGAATGTTTAGGTTTGCACGTTTGCTGTCAAAATTTAGTGGAGATTCGGTCAACTTTTTCAGAGAAATTACAAAAAATAGGTTTTGCATAACATTCAAAATGGTGGAGAAACTATCTGCTGAAATGAATGTGCACTGGATTTGTCAGGAGCCAAGGAAACCGAGGAAAGAAAAATGTGAGTTATTATAATGAGTTATTGGCTAAAACATAAAGTACTTTTTTATTGTGCTACCATCGGGCAAATCTGTGTACATTTTTTGCCTGAGTAGTGGGGAGAGAATTGAGAACCACCAAATTTGGTGACTTAAGGTCTCTGAGCTCAAGATCGTTTTCCGGCAGAAAAAGAAGAAGCTGAAGAAAATTCTGAACAAAAACAATAGGGTTCCCAAACTTCCCTAACAAGGAGCACTCACTCACTCACATGATATAGCTCTTCAGGAACTATATCATGTAGTGATTTTTGCAGGCAGTTTTTGAGGTGTAGAAAGGTATATTTCTGAATAAACGAGAAGCCTAAGGGATAGTACAGAATTCCTGGAAAATGAGGTGTATTGCTACCAACCCCTATTGGTTTTCAGAGGGAATAACTGCTATCATATTTACAAAGTCTATTTCATTGCAAATGGATAGCATTTAGAAGAATAATTGATTCCAATCAATCTAAAAACCCTTGTAAATGCCTTGCTTTTTGATCTGAAAGGAAGCTGATCTATGACTTTGTGGCTGTGACTGGTTATTTCCTGTCACAAGACAAATTGTGAGCTTTCCAGCATTCCAAGTAGTGAGAAGAGTTACATTTTTGTGAAAGACATGAAAGTATAAAATGCTGATAAAAGAAAAAGTATTCAGCACATTTACTCACTATACTGTTGTGCTATACTCACTCGCAAAAAGTGATTCCTTGCCAGGAATTGTAATACTAGAGCCACTCATCTGATTTATTGGTCAAGTAAGTTTGCATTTACAAGGGACTCGACTTAGTGGTTTTCTCCCATAGGTCACATTTAATATAAAAACAATGCAAAATGATAAAGTACTGTATAAGGTTGTAAATACAGAATTTTGGGAATATGTCTTTTTTGAGGTAATATACAAGTCGCAATAGGTTTCTTATTTATGAAGAGAAGAAAAATAAATATATATATATAATGGCAAGCAGCCATTAGCGGGGTCCAAGCCCTGAGATATCACAATTTGCAAAATTAAAGTTCAAAGTTGCATATTATAGTGCCACCATCTGGCTGATCAGGTTAATATTTTACCTGAGTAGTGAGGGTTATTTGAAACCTATTTACCAAATTTGATTGCTCTAACATGAAGCATTTAGGAATTATACCCCCCTTCTTGTTTGTGCATCTTCAACATCATCATTACTCATACGCAAGGCCAAACAGTGAGTATCAACAATTTGTGAAAGAGGCATGATGTAGACAGTTCAATCATGCTCAATCGTGTAAAATTTAGTGAAGATTGAGTGCTCACTCAATTCACTTTGTAGTAGAAATTTAAAAAAATAGTTCCTATAGCAATGTTGGCCTAATGGTGGCTCTATGGAGCGTGACCAATTGTAGTCTGTCACACTGTGGGGTTCATCCCAAATATGCACCTGAAGTTTGGTTGCTCGAGCATGAAGTGTTTAGGAATTATGCCTCGCTTCTTGTTTGCAGTGAAGCTGCTTTTAGCACCTATGGACCAAAAATCTGGTCCTGCTGGATGGACAGCTACATCAGGTGAAGCCTTTAAACACTTACTCAAAACACACCTCTTCAGCCGTGCTTTTACCTAAGGTCAGTTACTCCTATTTATTACTTTCTTTATGTACATGAAAAACACACACACACACACTCCTTTCCCTAACCAGGGACCGTATCCAACCCCTTACCCTAAACAGGGTTGTTGTATTATATAGATAGGTGGTATTGTTATCCTGATGACATTGTATCCTGTGTATTGATATCTTATCTCTCTATATTCGGTTATATCTCTATATGCTCCTGTCCACTGACATTGATCATATCTGTCTGTGTTAGTGAGAGTACATGAATATGTCTGCTTGTGGGTATGGGTGTGTCTCTAATCTGTTTCCAGGCTGCAGCTTGGCAGTGTTGGCGTCTGTGTGGTCCCCCACTCCTAGGATGATGCTGACTGAGCTGCTATTTACTGTGACACCCCACATCAGATCTGGATGTCCCACCCAAATACACTATTATGTGTGTTCTGTATATCTGCTTGGCCAAACTCGGCATCTATTGCACACCTGAGTGTCCTGGTAGGGTGATCCCTCTCTGAGTAGTCCCTCCCAAGGTTTCTTCCATTTTCTTTTCCCTAAAAGCTTTTGTGGGAGTTTTTCCTCATCCTCTGTGGGGGTCCAAGACTGGGGGGTGTAGTGTGCCACCATTTATTGTTTTCACACTATGGGCATTGTGAAGCCCTTTGAGACTAACTGTGGTTAAGGGCTATACAAATAAATGTGATTTATTTTTTATATTTGAATCACTTTGTATCTATTGTTTTAAACCTTTATTGTATTAGTTTTAATCTTTTACCTTTCTCCGCTTTTAATCTGTGCACTTTTTGTGATGTGACGCACACTGCATCTGAATGTATGAAATGTGCTATATAAATCAAGTTTGATTTGATAGCTGCTAGTAAACCAGTGGGCAGTCTAGGTTAACTTCTGCTCCCTATTCTTCATGTCCTTAATGTTGTCAAATTGCTTGTTTGCTGTGTCTGCTTGCTAATGGTTGGTGACTTCAGCTGGTTAAACTGCTACTGTTAAAAGTTGTAGGCTACAAGTAACAGTTAAACCTAGTTGGCTAGGAGATAAAACAAACAAAAAAAAACGTTAACAAGTAGCTGACTGCTGACATTAGGGTGAACCACTGATGTGAGCAGGTGTTATCTTCAACATCATGGGTGTTCCTTACGTTCAGTTAATATAGCCTTTGGACCTTCTTGGGTCATTTGGCCTCCTGCAAATCTCTCCACAATCATAATTGTATATTTGCATATTTTCATATATTTTTTTTGGCCAAACACCAGTTGAGGCTACCATTGTTTAACTTCACAGTCTTCTGAGTAATGTTTCCCAGCCCAAGGATGCCATAAATCCAATCTTTCAAAATAGAGCAATAGGTGGAGAACTGATAAAACTGGGGGTGGTGACATCAATTCACACCCAAGTCTCATAATGTCAGCTGCATACCTCTAAAATTTTGCAGTTGTAAATGGATGTTGTGGAGTGTGGATTCACATATTTAGTAAATCACGGTTGTGCTTTATTTTGTCCTGGGTACCTCAAAACTACACCTGCTATACCATTAGAGCAATGGTTCAGAAATACCCTCTTTAAAATAACACATTAACATGGCTAAAAAGTTATGAAACACATTTAAGATATAGATTTAGAAAAGCAGGCTACTTCATATACTCAGCTGCATCCAAGCTTTACAGTATTGCCTTTTTAATGATGACATTTTGGTGACCTACAATGCAACACTTCCAAATACATATACATCAAGTGTATCCAGCTTTGTCTTTTCTCATATCAATGAGTCTTTTAAAAAAGCAAATTTAAATGTTAGCAATTATTGATCCAACGATAGTGTTCACCCAACGATCTGTAGGATGAAGCAAATCATCAGTGCAGGTTTTATGGTGTCTGAATTCTTAGATGAGATTAAGAAGACCTGAGGTCACCATGTTGTGTTTCAGGTCACAGTGGAGCTTGGACATCAAGTATGTCACAATAAAATCTAGATCCCACCAATCTGTTTAAGTTGCCAACCCTGTTATTTGTAAATAGCAAACAAATACGTATATAGGAAATAAACTACAAATGAAATATTTACTGATTCTGGTTTGTAAAATTATTACAGAGGAATAATCACATTTTTCAAAACCATTACAGTGTTTTTTGCCTTAAAACTGAGTGCATTTAAGAGCACTTTGTGAATGTCAATTAATTGCTACCAACAACAATCTATGCCTCCTGAAAATAGCATAATAATATGCATACTTTAAATTGGGCAGTTCATAATTAATGCCCATTCCTTTAGAACAAGCCAATCAACAAAGCATCAAGATGAAATCTCAGTTTATTTTTCTCATTATAATAATACAATCATAAAATGGCTAACTCAGTGAAATGTGAATTTGAAACTCTCCTCTTGCAGTTACAAAATGAACATATACCCAAGTTTACATTCCATTGTCAAAATAATAACTATACAAGGCTCTCTTTTTCATTTATCTAAGAAGCATTTGCAAAAAGTTTACAAATGTGTTCAAATGAGTTAATGTATGTCAATATTTCTTTGGTAAAGAAGACAAACAACTATTAGAAGTCCCACAAGTCCAAAAAAACTACTATTACTACTATTTTACCAAAATGTTACCATAAAAAACAAGTGTAACTAACAATTGCAAATAACTAACTGCTCCTGGAATAAAGGAAACCAAAATAGTAATATATCCATACATCTTTTATCCTCTCTAATCCAACACTTTGGGTTCAGGGTTTATCACTTTATTTATCACTAGAATATAGGCTTTGAAACACTGCAAAAAAGTGATTAAAATTATTATTTATTCCATTTCAGCTCATTCAGTTGCCCTTTGAACGTGAACATATTGCATCTGAAAAGGTGAATATATTTTTGAATGTAAACTTTCAGAAATTCATGTTAAGAACGAAAAACACCTTTTTGAATACTTGTAGAGCAGTGACAAAAAGTGAGGAATTGAAGAGTACACCATTGAGAATTGAGAGCTTCATGAGTATTTTCACATACTTCAGTCCTTCCATTATCTTGCTCGCTTGACATGGTAGTGAGGTCCTTCTAGTCTTTATGGCTAAAAAAGAAATAAATCATCAAATTACTGAGAGATGACCATGTAGAAATACTTCCTTGTTCTGCACAAGACATACACACTTACTGCACGTTTATGCATATCAGCATTCCCCTAGTTTCTATGTTGATCAGACCAAAATCTAATTATTTAATCAGTTGTCTTGTTTGTTACATGGGTGGGGTATTGCTGTTGTTGCTGTAAAATGTCAACATTACAGGAAGTTAGAAAAACAGCCTTGTTTTTAGCTTGACTATCATGCATTTTTGAGTTTATACAATGGTTGTTTGTAGGTGTTCCATACACTCTAAAACCTCAAGGGTTAGGGTTTCTGCTGTAAGAATTTTACAATTTCACATACATTTCTTGAATTTGATAGAAAATAGTCGGATTTTTAGACCCCAAAGAATGCGTTTTGAGTACATTTTTGTAGCACAAGAAAATATGGAAAAAGTCAAGGGGTGTGATTACTTTTTATGAATCCTATATAGTGCAGAGAGTTGCCTGGTTAGTGGTGGCAATGTTGTACCTCATACTGAACTTGGCTCCCAGAGTTTCTCTCCCATAGCAAAAGCAGTTGGCCACCGGCTTGGGGCTCTAATTCCTAGAAGGGACAAAGAAGAGATGGAGAAATAGTTAGAAATTGTTGAGAGAGTCTTAACTTGGATCTGTCTTGAAGAAGGAGGATGGATGTTTTGGTTGGTGGGGGAGACTCATCAAAGAGGCTAGTTTCAAATTGCATGACTCCAATCATTTGGCAGGTGCCATCACCTCATTCCTGGCATCAATGTCTTGACATCTTAGTAACCCAAGTTTTGGTGTCACTAAAGTGGCAATTTGGTAGAGCATATGAAAAGGCTTTGCCGCTGCGTCATTTGGTGACATTAACTCTTGCAGTGCTCCATTAATGACACAGACCAGGGCAGAGCAACTTGGGGTTGTGTTATCCGATTCCAGCTCATTCGCTGTGTCCTTGAATGGTTTCAGAAAAGTCAGTAGACACCTGTCACCTTTCTATTCGTCCAGTTTTGTCATAGTTTGTAAAAATTACTGTGATTTCATCATGCTGTTGCTGCATGTCTTAGTTCGAGTTCCAACTGGTCTCGATGAACTGTTTCAATGACTTGGTCAATTCTCTCTGCAGACCAGTGTTCTGAGACATGCAGACTTCTGACAGCAGGGGCAAAAGCAGATGAAAGGACGACACTTAAAGTGTGTGCATTGCAATTTAGTCTGGTGACTCCTTGCAGAGCTGCGATCATGTTGGCACCACGATAGATGACAAACACAACCTTCCCCAATGGTAGCGCGCCAATGCCGAAAGCAGCCAATTTCTGAAGCAGGACAAATTACTGCGAGTCCCATGGGACCCACGGGAATCCCACCCTGAAACAGACCTCTACTTGCAACTGTATATTTCATTATTTGACTAACTTTGTATCAGCAGAACTATTACATTACATTTTTGTCTTTACATTGCTTGCTGAGTAGTGTTGAGTTAATATAAAAGCTATTTCCCTGCCAAAATGATTTGAGCATGAAAAATAAATAGTTTGAGCATGAAAAATGTATTTGTATTTACAAAGATCTATTTTTTTTTCTAAGTGCAATTGTGTCACCAAAATCGAAAAATGTGTGTACGAAGAACGGATCTGCATTTTCAAAACACTCGAGTTGAACTGATACACTTGCACACATCAGTTTCACATGCAGATATCTTTGCAGTGTTTTAGCACCCAAGAACCCAGTGCCAAAACCATTCGTAAGCATGTAAGCAAGGATCTGCAAATCATTTAGGCAGGGTTATAGCTTAGCAGTATTGCTTTTATTGTAGTTTGGGTGGCCATGTCTTTATCAATTTTCTTGGGGTTGATGAATCTTAATTAGTATGCATAGTCTTCCCACCTGTCCATCCCTGCTGATTTGGACTTTCTTATTGTCATTCCATGGGTTGAGGAGGTGGTGGGTACAATGGAAGGGAAGACTCTCCTTCCGGATCCATTCCACACTGAAAACACCTCCTAGTGCCAAGAATCCCCAGTCCTGGCGGCGCTCCCAACTGGCGACTGAAGTCATGCGAGCGTAGCCCTGAGAAACAGAAAAATACATAATTATAATAATCTTTATTTATATGGAACTCTATATGGAAGGATGATTAGCCAGCCTAAGCTCCTCAGGCAAGTCGTTCCAAAGCCAAGGATCTTTGATGGCAAAGGACCACTGCTGCACTGTCGGCTGTCAAAACAGAAAGTGAAAACTGAAATCTTCATTTTTACCCTGTACAATCAGAAAAAGAGACTAGGTGCACTTGGGTTTTTCTTATTCTTACAGCAGACCTAGTTTAGCTAATAAACTTAAGAAGTATGAAATGCTACATAGAACAATGGGGGAGAGAAATGAGATTGTAGTGTATTTATGCATACACAATGCACATCAAATGTTTGTGTGTTCACAACACTTACACATACTGTAATTTATATTTGACTGAAACAAGTGGCTGTTTACATATTCCAACAGTTGAGCATGAAACATGATCCTTTTTAGTGTGTAGTCATGAAAGTTAGCTCTGTGGACACCAGCTTATTTTGGGTGTTGTTTTTCTACCTTCATAAATTTGCTCATACTTTGCCCATTTCTTGATGTGTATATCAAGAGTTACTCTGGATTCAGTAGAACCTAAGCTTTTAGTAGATATCACACATAAGTCTAAAATACCTCCATAAACACAAATGATAAGACAAAAAAAACAGCTGTAGAATTTTTATGTTTATGCAAACATTTGCAAATGTGCATTTACAAACATTCTTGTGCTCATAGCACTTATTTTCAACTAAACATTTAACATTTATTTTTGCCATTGTCATTAGGCCTATTGCCAAGTATCCACTTGTATCTGTGCTTTATAACTCCATATTTTTATGCCAATCATTCAGACTTAAACACAAAAAAAGTTTGTGGCTTAACAGTGCAAAGCAGTATAGGAAACAAAATAGTAAAGGAAACTGAGCACACACACACTGAAGCCTACATTTGAACCCAATCATGTTGTCATACATCCCTCACTACCAATGACAGCGGGGGAAAAAACTGGGAAAGATGCACATCACCCCCCCACCACACACACTTGAAAGTAGCCTACAAACAAACAAGAATAACACCAATAGGTATGGATCACCCGATCCCCATTCAAACTACAGACCCCACCGTTCACACTGGAAAAAGCACCAAAGAGATCTGGTCAGAGTTTGATCTGAAGGAAATAGTAAAGGTAGGTAAAATAACAGCCGCCCTCCTGGGATGGATCACTGTGAAGAAAAAGAATCCCAGCACACATTTTTCAATGGGCTTTCTATGTCCTGTCCAGACCTTTCCATTGAAAGTCATGTATTGGAACTTCAAGCCAATAACATACAATGACCCACATTAAAAAACCTCAGTGAGAAACACTCAAAAGCAAAATAACATGAAAGAAAGAAAACATAGTTTCAACAACATAAAAATAATTAACATAAAAGAGAAAAAAAAACAAAGTTTGAGTAGAGAGATATAAGATGAGAGAAAATGCAAAAATAAATAGGTTTTATAAAAGGAAAACATATAGTAGTGGTTTGTGATACTGATCCCTGATGGAGAGAATCATATATAACTGTAGGTGTGTTACCTGGAAGTGTCCGGAACCCTGGACGGAGAAGATGAGGAAGATGAGGGTATTTTCCAGGAAGGCTTTGTTGAGCTTGAGATCATTGCTGGGTGTGGTGGACCAGATACTTCTCTGTTGAGAAATTTCAATGTTGCGGAGGTTGCTGCTCTTCATGACAAAGTACCGCACCGATGAAAAGGCTATTTGTGGGGACGGTGGCTTGGAGTACTGCTGGGATGGAGGAGAGAGAATCAATTGAATAGCAAAATCAACAAAAAGATGATTAAACTTTAATGACCCCTGTGGGCAAATAGGTTGTACTAAACATAATGTAACTGACAAATACAATACAAGTATCAACAGACATAAGTAGAAATATGTGAATGAAAAATATTAAAAAGTTCTAACAGCAGTTGAACAAACTGAGAAAGAAAAAATTTATTAAAACTGACACTTAAAAACATGAAAAATACAAAAATATACACAGTACAAAATAAATTAAAAAAAAATATAAATATTAAATAGCAAGATGTATGCAGTATATAACAAATGAAAAATATAAGAATATGAATGAAAATGAATGAATTTATAGCACATACATATGTCTGAACCTGAAGATGGCTTGTTGCATGAAGGCATAGAGTGTACTAATAGATATAGTAGTTTAACAACAAACAATTGTCTCACAATTTATCTGAATTCAACCACAGTTAACATAAACAAAGCCCCCAAACAATACTTGGAAGGCATTGAATACCTTTCCTGAAGACGTGGGAGAAGGGCTGGTAGTGGGGGTGTCGAAGCCAACAGATGCTGAAGACTTGCTAGAGGATTGAGGGTCATCCGAGAGGTGTTTGAATGGCAATGAAGCCTCGCCTCTGCTGTGAGGCTTTGTCTGGAGCAGAGCCGAGGCTGGTGACAACCTAGAAGACCTGAGGGGAGTTGGTCAATCAAGGTTGGTTGGACTGCAGTACTACAACACACACTAGCATCCCCAAATCTAAGGGATGTAATGTTTAGGACTGATGTAAACTTGAGTTTCTTGCAGCGCTTTACAGTCAAGGCTCACCTTGCCTTTACAAACAAACACTTCCATTGTCTCTCTTATTGAGACAAGGAAATTACAAATGGAAAATGTACACGACTTCACAACATAATCAGCATACCCTGTCGGCACTTTACTCCATAAGCAACTAAGATGTCATTCATATCTCACTGATATATCATTGTTATTTTCATGTCACTGCAAACCATTACTTGTCAAACACAACACAAAACCAAATTAATGGAGATTATTTCCCTTGCTTATTTAACAGCGGTGCAATGGCTGAAAGCAAGCACACTATTGCAATATCTCATCGTTTGTACTATTATTATTCCTCTTTGACACATTTTTGAGAACACTACTCCTCATCCAGTTTGTATGCTACTTACACATATACATGAAAACGTTCTAAGTGATATGTTTTAAGATATTTAACTTTTATTTCAAATTATTTTGCAATACACACTAATGATAATGTTCAGAGCAGAGTAGAGCATGTGGTACTGTTTCTCACACAACCAGTCACACATAAAAACACAGCTCTCTAGCACTCCCTCTGCTAATACTGCAACAACTACTGCTACTATTAGTACTACTACAGCTAGTAACACCTTAGCAACCACAAGGATTCACCTAATAACCACTAGGAATCACCAGGTTACCACCTGGTGACACCTTGGCAACCAACAAGTAATCCCCTAGTTCCATTTCCCTCATCATAATATTCTTCATACTACTAGGGTACCTGTCATTGGCTGTTTTTGTGGAAGTGGGAAGTTGAGGGGTGTAGGTTGTGTTGGCGTGTTTTGGAGAGGTCTGGGGGCCTTCCTCCGATGACATGGGCCGGGGCCGCTGACCAATGCCTGTGGGCTGCTTCAGGCCTGCTGCCTGTTCCTCTGCTGCAAGTACCTGGGGAATGTAGTTTGACCGCCTTTATACCTCACCCACACACATAGACACATTTGCCCACATAAACAACAAAGTGTCAATGCGTCTCCAATCCTCAAACTGCGCGAATGGAAATAAATAATAATAATTACTATAGTACTATTTGTCACGATAACGATAAATATAAAGGGGAGATGAATCGCATGCCAAAAACAGCATCACACTCCTTATATGAACACAAGGCAAGGTGAGACTACTGTTTGAAGAGGGGGGAGGCTATCAAAGGGGAGTTTATCAAACTATTGGAAACTATTAGACAGAATCAAACTGCTTTTCAGGTTGAGCCAGAATGAGAACATTTTGTATTTTTACGCATTTACAAAGACCAAACCTCATTATTAATGAATCAATAAACATTTATCAGAGGCTGTCCAGTGAGCTGGAAGCCCGTGTGTGTGCAGCAAGACTCGGGACCCGCTGACAGGCCCCTCTCCTTTCCTCGTGCTCTAGCAGAGGAGGGTGCTGTGATCAAACTGGCCAGTCAGTACAAATTTGTGTGCATCAGTGGTACCAATGTGTCACCAAAATCATTGGCTGTCAACAAAAAACATTTTCTCCTATGTTTCAAAAAGTAGCTAGATTTGCCGCTAGTCACTTTTTAATAATAAAGTAGCCAAGTTGGCAACACTGCACCTGGTGGGTTTGATCTTGAGCCTGCGTTTTTGCAGGTTTGGGCTGCAAATCTGCAAAAAACTGTTGCCATGGTAACAAGTCTGGCTAAATTGTGAACTCGCTTTGTGAAATGGAAAATCCTGGGCTTCTCCCAAATTGTCTAATCCGGTTAACTGAGTTAGCCACGTACGTGAAACGGGACCCAGATCAATTCACTAATCTGGTTATGAAGACAGGTGTGTAGCGAGGCCTTTCATTTCAACAAATACAGTGGAATACAAGGATACACACTGACCATGCATGATATTCTCAAATATTGCATTTAGGATTAGTTGACAATATCAATCTGCTTCAAGTGTTATTTGTACATAAAAACATGTCTCGATGATATTGATGGTGGTGGTTGTGATAATGAAGATGATTATAATGATTTGCCTTAGGCTGCTTGCCCTAAACTCGACACCTTAAATTGGCTTGCCTTTATTGCCTTTCAGTCTTATGTTTTTGCGTCATGTTTTTCAAACTTGCTGTGAAACCAATTACCCATTGAGACTAATGAAAGTTGATACTTGAACTTGACGTACAGAAACCAGGGTGCGGATTGTGGCCTCATCCTGCTGAGACCAGGGCTTTGAAGGACAATGGAGCCTCCTGAGGAACAAGCTGTGCCACTTCTGCCTCAGTTGAAACACCAGTCCTGCCACCTGACAAGGAGATAGCAAACATCAGCATGTTTTTAATATGTTGTTGGCATATTCTATTTCCTGTTTGGATTACTGGGTGTTTAGTTACTTTTGCAAAGATTACAGTTTCTCATTTAAAATAAGTAGTTGGCAATGATGTATTTCCCGTGAGTCCATCTTTATAATGAAATTCCTTTCCATTAATTCTTATCCATGATCGGCCTGATAAATGATTCAATTTCAATTCACAACAGATCCAAAGTGGCTCTGGACACCCAGAACTATCATATGTGCTGTCGCTCCCATGTAATGAAGAGGCCACAGTGGTTGTATGTCCATTGGTGCATTAGAACATTGCCAAGTGCATTTCTTTGTTTTTGTCCTCAGACAGCATGAAATATGGCCAACATCAGCTGACACTAAAGAACAACACCTTGCCCAATACTACTCAATTCTTGAAACACTCATTTCATCAATGTGTTTTTCTGATGCAGCTTTATGTTCAGGTATCCTGTTGATTTGCTTCAACACAGCTGATGGAAACCTAATTTGTATTTTATCTTTTGTGACATTTCAAAAGTTTGCTTAAAATATGCACGAGTCAGATGGAAACGTAGCTAATAACAGGTCAGCGTTGACAGTGATTTCCCCTCACCTCTCTGTCCAATTGGAAGATTAGCCAGTCATCAATCTTCATCTGAGCTAGGTCCTCTATCTCACTGTCACTACTGTCATTCAGTGTGCTCTCTAGTACAAAATGAAGACAAAGACAAATAAAAAAACATGTCTTCTCTTCAGTTGCATTGATAAGACAACTATATAGCATTTAGAAACAGACTTTACCCCGTGTTTTATAAAAAATATTGCTAGGCTTAATAACACAACCAACATTTTCAGTTGCACCTTTATTTTCTGTCAGGTTATAAACATGTTGTGTACTAATAAGACAGGTTGGGTGGGTTGCCGACATCGCCGCAGCTTTCTTCCAGAGGAAGAAATTTGAGTTTGAGTGCAGCAAAGTGGTTTTGCCGGTGATTAGGTGTTGCCTGCATGATGACTCCTCGACTACAGAAATCAATGAATTTTCATAATCATAATGTAATCGTCGATTACATTGACTAATTGTTGCAGCCCTAATGAAAAATGATATGAATTTTACACCATATATACACAATGTGCAAAAAATGTGCATTGTCTCATGGCTCATATTCTCCTGTCATAAACAGAGATATCGTGACAAACAGCTGCCAGGTTACAAGGAGAAGTACCTGTCTGGATAGCAGGTTCCTGCAGGGCAGAGCTGGGTAGTTTGGCGCAACCCCCAAATAAAGCCACTGTGATGGGTGTCACCACAGAGCAACAGCGGACACTCGATATCCTATTGCCTCGGGTCATCTCATCATAAATCAACCAGTCTGTGGGTAGGGCCTGGATGGACGCCACCTGTCCATTGGCTAGGGCGTTCTGAGCAGAAAAAAAACAAACTTTTTTTATGTGCAGTGTCTTGTGACTGGGAAATAAAAAGTAGAGTAATTTATGACCTCTCGTCAGTGATCATTTTAAGGCAAACAACCCAAAATAGAACCCCCCCAAAAAAAAAAGAAAAAAAAAAAACAATTCTATA
>OOFE01016910.1:3445-17278 GCA_900323365.1 Monocentris japonica
AACCTCGCTTAGTTATGTGCCAAAAAAGATGGCGTATTGATTCAGACCCCTGCCCTAAGAATCCAACATACCCCTGCTCGCTTTGGATCGAATCCCTCCAGAGACTCCTCTCCCGTGTCCCCACCTCCATCCCTATCTGTCTTCACACTGACTCAGAAAAGCTGCGTAGTTCTTTCAACATTTGTGCTGCTGTGTTATAAGCTACTAGAGCATGTGGAACAGACTCCTGCTGGCCATGAAACGGTATAAAAACCTCACCACAGGCTGAAGAGGTGTTAATGCATTCATATTAATGCCAGCTCCTGAGTTATTGTTGTTTTTTTTTGTCTGCCTGCTGATACATAGTGTTGCTGAGAGACGTGGCGAGAGGAAAAAGGGGGGAAATTAGAGGGAGAGGCTAAGAAACAGAGAGAGAGACAGAGGTAGATTAAGAGAGAGAAAAGGAGTGTTGTCAGGCTGCAGCCACCTACACAAAGCCTTTCAGTGACTGGGTGATTGTTATGGAGAAGCTTTGTAGTCGTGTTTTTGACCAGCAACAGAGCTGCATGAGACGTAGGAACAGCTTGCAAGACCGTGAAACACAAACAATGAGTCGACAGCATGGATTTGAACAAAACACTTATAGGTGATGTACTATAGTTTTATATACTTGTGCATTTCTGGGTCCATTTTGTTGTTTGGTGTGTATTTTTCTTTTTCCTGAGGATAACTGGCCAAACGTAGATGATGTGACGTCATGCTGAGATATTTCCAGTGCAGCTACAATGCGGTTTGACAGGAGAAATTCAAACCGCATTGTAGCCAGAATTCACTGTAGCCACAAGTAAGTAACTCTCCTTATTCTGCTATTGTCATTCTGGAAAATGTAGGACATCACTAACTGAAGTAGCAGACAAAGAAGATTGAGGGAAAGTGGGCACACCGGAAAGTAAATTACAACACTTCATCACAAAATAACTCCTGGAATGCATTGGACGTCACACATTGATGATAGATAACAGTGCAACAATATCCAACGTTGGATTTTTCCTTTCCTTTGTCCCATTTGCAAATTCCTTGCAAAATGCTCCCTAGGTGTCGTAGCCTTTAAAGCATTACTCAGTACCAGGCGATAAGATCTGAGAGGAATGAAACGCAGCAAGCCTGGACTATTTAGGTGGGAGGGTCTCGACTATGCACAGTGGAACCAATCCAATCTATACACTAGATGGTCACTGTGACGTTTTCTGCACTGCATCGTGCACGTTTTTACACATTGGAAGAAAACAAGACTTATAAAAACACCCGTCTTTAACTTCTGATCGTGTGTGGGTTTCTGACCACTTGCTACATCAGTGATAATAGATTGCAATGGGCAACACGATATTTCTATTTCGCCGATGTACCACAAGCATGCCATTAAAGTGCCAAGCTGTCACTAGCCTTTCTAAAGACAATAAAAGCCTTTGAAGATGAAGCTGAATATGAGAACCCTCCCCTGCAGTGGTGCCACTGTACTGCAGCATCAGCTCCTGCTCTCATTGCAGGGCTTAGTTGTAACCAGAAACGGGCAGAAAAAAGGACCGTTTGCCAAACTGTGCTGTGGCGTCTTTGGGCTTTTCGGGGAGGCCTGCGGTTTAACTCTAATCATTTCTGGCCATCGCACCGGGCAGGTGATGAGACGGATGTGTCCAGAAAGTGTGAGGCAC
Source organism: Monocentris japonica (assembly GCA_900323365.1). Lineage (NCBI taxonomy): Eukaryota > Metazoa > Chordata > Actinopteri > Trachichthyiformes > Monocentridae > Monocentris > Monocentris japonica. The sequence goes on from OOFE01016910.1 coordinate 5,134, forward strand.
AGAAACCAAAAGAGCCATATGCCCTTGGCAATTCAGGACTGTTTTGATGATGTGTTTGCAGTGGCATATTTCAGATGCACAGCGAGGATGCGTGGAAATGGATAAATCAATGAGGCCATCTGGGGAGAGGAAGTCAAGATGAGAAATGGTTTGATGCTGAGGTTCGTTCGACAGTAGCCTCACAGACCTAATTATTCCATTCATTACCGAGATGGGAAAACAGAGAGCCTTGTTATTGTCATGACACAAATCAAATGGTTTTCCCTTCGCCTATCAGGAAGTCAGTGCGGTGGTCATATCATTTTTGTAAAAGCATATGGTTTGTCACAAATTAAAGGACAATTAAAACCAACGTTTCTGACATGTGGGAACGTGTTGCTTTGCTTTGTTTTCTTATTGAAATTCTTGGTATGAATTGGTACCATGTCGTACTGACTGACTTCCTGTGTGTCTGGAAACTTAGAAACTTAGAAAAACTACAAAAACAACCACAATTCATGAACATGCTACACTACACTCAGCATGTCTTATTTCTACAACGTTCCCTCCTCCTCTGAGAACATCCGCTATTCCCAAACTTCAAGAGTGTGGCTGTGGCTTCTTGGACGCTTTCCACTATGAGTGAGCAAACAGTAACTACATCAACCCGGAAGGCACTTTGGTACAACATTTTTACTTTTTCAGCACACACACCTCCGTTTAAAGTTCAGGAGCGGTCAACCACCAACATTTGCTGCCTGGGGGGGTCTACTGTGATCAAGGCTTTTATCGCAGCTCTTAATATCAACAGGCGAAACTACGTCTCAAAAAGGAATACCCATGATACATAATATATCTGGGCCAACATCTCCTGGTTTGTATGTACAAGTACAGCTTTTTTAACTAGCCTATCCTATAAAAGTGAGTTGTGGTAACTACGGGTCCCCGGAGAAGCCAAAATTGGTGGCTGGCCCTTCCTGAACTCCTAAAGTGGCAGGAGTGCTAAAAAAAATAAATTAAATGTGAATTATCTTCCAAAGTGAATTATTGCTTTTAGCACTTGGCCCACTGCTGCGTCCTCCTGAGACGCCGACGTCGCAGCCAAGAATCCTGTTCATCATTGGTGTGTTCACTCATTAGCACCGCACAAGGGTCCCCTCAACATTCAGGCATTCATTCATTCAACCAGAGAATAAGGCATGATGTGTGTGTAATAACAACGTAATAACTTTATCTGCACAACACTTACAAAGTAAACTTACTGTCAGTTGTCACATTGCCTTGTTAACCGCTATCCGTCGAGCAGATCATCATTCTGTCCTGATAGCTCTGTGACAGATTATCTGTCAGGTTAAAAATGGCAGGCAATACAGAGCATATATGATCAGTTATAGAAGTTGGCCTCTGTATGAAATGAATCATGAAAAGCATTTTTTAACAATTTTTAACCTTTATTTCATGAAAATTAGTAACTGGTTTAGATTTTGTCGTCATCTTGTTTCTGTACTCTCACCAGCCACCTGCAGGGAACTCGTTGAAAAAAGAATTTGCACCAAAAGAGCAGAAGCCACATCAGAGAGCCAACCATATGTCCAGAATTGGCCACAGTGGCGAGTAGCGGTAGTTTTCCTAAGTGTCTGCTTGTGTGACTCACAGAACTCAATCTAAATTGGACAAAAACGAATTGGAATTGAAAAAAACTGTATTTGAAATTATAGTTAAAAGTTAAATACAACAATAATCACATTGAATACATTTTAATTCACTGCATTCAATGTCAAATTGTGCTTTAGAAATTCAATTTTTGAATTCATGTATTCAACAAATTCTTTTTTTTAAAATTCAACAGTTCAATATGAGCGTGACAAATTCAGGTGTCTGCGATTCAAATACAATCTCTGCTGGAACTCATCTCTTTCCACATTATTTATCCAGGAGGAAGCTGCTCTGCTCCAGCACTGCCCTGCCACACTCACAGCTGGGAGCCGCCCAGTACAACCACAGTCTTAAACTGGGGGCCACTGAGCAGCTCCACTGGGGCCGTAGGGGGTTTGGTGTCTTGCTCAAAGGCACTTTGACTGTAGTTGGTGAGGTCATTTACTTTCCCCACTCACATTTTCCAGGCTGGTTTGGGGATTCCAGCTGACTCTCTAACCTCTGGTCATCCAACCCAACGCCTCAATGTCTGATTTCCACCTGATTTATTACTCTAGTAAGCACATCAATAATAGAATATGAGGATATTAAAGTTTTTCTAATTCTAATCTAAACAATAAAACCCAGAGCAAAACAAACCTAGCCTATGAGCAGCCCTGTTCTTTTATGACCTATATTAGTTTAGATGTGCTGCAGGAGCCGTGCCAATTTAAACACTGAGGCTGTGAAAAGGCACGCTGCATTGTTGTGTGTGTGCTCGGTGCTTGAAGTTGTTCCGGACAAGTTTTAAGGTTTACTGCAGTTGAATGTGTTTTGAAGTACTGGGGCGAAATGGCCCCCAAAATTGTCCTAAAACCTTCAGAATGTTTTAAGCCCCTTCAAAGGGAAATGTTCTCCTCATCAAAAGCTGTCTGGGAATGTATGATAAGCATCGGTTTGCAGGCACAACAATTTCACTACAGTTAAATGTGTTTTTAAGGTACTAGGTGAAAATTGGCTCAAATATTTTTTAAAAATCTTCAGAAAGCCCTGCCAATGTTCAGACCCCCTTTTAAAAAATGTTCTTCTAATCAAAAGCTGTCCAGGAATGTGCACGCTGCGGCAGCTTGTCGGAGCGAATCATCAAAGTATCATGATTTGTCAAAATTTCTTGAACCTCTCTGCGATATTCAAGACTAAATGAAGCCTAGTCACAGCAGACACCTGACTCCATCCCTGCAACTGTAGGGTCTGTTCTATACACCCAAGAAATATATGGTATGGCTCGGATATTCCTGACCCCTTATGGATCCACTTGGATCATACGTGGTCATCTAAAAACAGGTGAACAATTGTGCCACTTCTGTGCCACTTCCCCCCCGTTGGTGTTGGTTATGTGTAGGATGTGTAGTATCCAATATATCAAGCCGTCTAGTTTGGAACAACATCCAGTACATTTGTGTTAAAGCCATAAACTTCATAACCCTGAAAAGATTAGGAGAGTTTTTTTATAGCACTGAAATAGACTCGCTTCAGCCAGAGCACCAGAACCATCATAGGTCTTGACTAAAAAAAAAAAAATCTCACCTGATCACAAAAATGAGTGAAAGATTATGGACCTAGTGCTAAATCTACTGATAAATGTGAAGGAGCCACACTAAGTAGTGGTGCGAAATAAAGTGTGAATCAGAGCACTGGAGTGAAGTATGCAGGAGAACGTGGTGCAAACATAAACGGGCAACAAAAGGAAGAATAAGAAACAAAGACGCTAAATAATAAATATGTCTTAACGGTAGTGCGCAGCTTTCTGCAGCACACTAATGAGGCCATCTGGGGAGAGGAAGTGTGGATGAGGAATGGTTTAGCGCTGACGTTCGTTCGACAGTAGCCTCGCCGAGCTGATCGTTCCATTCATTGTTGAGATGAGGAAAAGAGCCCTGTTGTCGGTGTCGCCATGACGATCTCACCTATTTGTTGTGATAAATAACTTTTGTCCATAATCGCGGTAAATTGCGGGTCAAGGCGTGTTTGCAACGATGAAACATGGTGGCAGTTTGTCACAAATCACATGGCTTACTTGTAATTGTGATGTATTGTCATTGAATGTGCTCCTGCGTTGCTCAATGGCACTAAGGATGCCATCACACCAGAGTGGAAGAGTTGACTTTTGTTGCGTTTTTGCATTTGGTTCGTTCAGGTTCACACTGACCAATTACAAGCCAACCAGGGCTTGGAAACAAAAGTCACGTGACTCACAAGTATCTCGTTTATTAGACAGAGTTTTGGTGACCTGCCATCAAACCAGGTTAGAGATTTCGGTGCTGGGATGGGTCAAAACAAATCTGATTCCAGTCCTGGTAACTTTATCTAACATGATGGACTTGTCTGCTCTTCTCTGTCTGGTGTTCATACCAGTTAGTCATTCAGCATCAGTCCTGACTGCGGTTTGCCCTCAGTTCCTCTGTTATGCTAGACTTTCCTAGCATGAGGAGCTGCTGGCTATCAGATGTCTCCTCCGTCTCCTTACACATTAACCCTTGTTTGGGTTTGTTTCCTTTAGTTGTTTCAGATTGTATTCTCACTCTTAACAAACCGTCCTAATGGCGTTGTTCTCACCTGGCCAAACCTGGGTTAGGGGGTTCGTTTCCCACTAGGGCCGCTAATGTTAAAAGTACAGTCAGCCATGGTACTGTAAGACACTTTAGAGGAAAACATCCACCAAATGGCAATTTAATAGCATTTGGGCATGGTTAGCCTGTTGAAAAATCATCCCTTTGCACTTCTGGCATGTTGTGACTGAAGTTTCATCACTGCACATAATGGAACACGACCACTTACAGGACCATGAAGATGAAGGCTTCTCCCATCAATGTCAAAGCACGTCTGAAAGTGACAGTGGATAATATCAAGTCCACTTTACTATTATGATACTCCCCGTTCTTCCTCCCGATACGCATGGCCCATTTCAGTTGTAATGAAGCCCGTGCCGCCCACACCTAAATGAATTATGGGCTCATGAACCATGAACAGCATGAGGATGAAGGGCGGCAGGGTGGCCTGCTGGTGAGAAAGACGTCCCGTGTCTGGAAAGGTCACAGGTTAGATCCAAGGATGAGCCATGCATCATATCAAAGTGTTGTTGTGCGACACTCGACCCTGCTAACCCAGTGAGTACGTTCACATGCACACCAACACCCCCAGGACTTCCAACGGTGAGTATCTGCAGGACTTTGGATGCATTGACTGGCTCGCATTCTTCGTTATTTCCAGGTGTTCTGAGAGTCGAGGTTTTGGATTATAGGTGCATGAAACCGTTTTCCTGCATGCACCTAATCTGCAGTTCAAATGACTGAACACTTCACATCACTCTCCCCAACGTCCCTCCTTGCTCCTTGGTCTTGCGTGTATCAACAATGCTTTCCGTACCGAACCGAATCACTGCTGTGAGTAATGCGGGTGTATTACTTAGAGTTTTCCCATCGCAGCGTTTCTCGCCAGGTGAGTCATGACCCAGCGGTGGATCCTGGGCCGGTCGATAGGGAATTATCTGCCTGGTGTCACCAAGTTTCATGAAATGAGCACGATTTCTTAAAATGTTTCATGCATGAAAACACACACACACACACACACACACACACACACACACAATCTCTCTTTTTCTCTCTCTGTATTTCTGTTTGTGGTATGTGTGTATGGAAATGTAGCCTCTCTCTCGCTCATGCAAGTGTATGCACATTGGTAAAATAGTCTTTATCTCTCTCTCTCTCATCTCAGTGTTTGTGTGGGCATGAGTGATCCTCATTTGTGATCATCACTAATGTGTTTCGGTTCTTCTGTCCGTCTGTCTGTCTGCCTCCCTCTCTCTCTCTCTCTCTCTCTCTCTCCCACAGACACCCTTGAGAAGATGAGGCGGTCAGTTTCCTGTTTCATTTGCCTCTGGTCATGCAAGGCTGCCTCAGTGTCTCCGGTCGTCTCCCTGCACTAAATCAAAGACAGTGTAGAGCGGCCAGCCATAGCGGTGACTCCTTTTATGGTATCCTATAGGATCTCGGTCATCGAGAGGAATGAAATGTATGGCCGCTAAGGTGTACTAAAACTCCCAGGGGTCCCGCGTGAGTCACGTTCACAACCGCCAGCTCGCTTCCCTCTCAGTGAATTGTATCATTGAAAACCTCATTAAGCGGCAGCACTAGAGAGCTTAGAGTTTATTCTGCTCAACCTCCTCCAGGTTTGTTATCAAGCTGTGACAGTTTCCATTTGCAGGTGTTAGATACTGTTTCTGCTACCTTTCCCTTTCCTCTCCTCTCTCTCTCTCTCACTCCCTCCCTTCCTCGTCGCAAACATGACACAGAGTGTCACCAGCCACTGAGTTGCAATTTTGTGCAACCCCAGCAATGGCTGATGTTAAAAAGAGGGAGTTAGCAAGATGGTTTGAACTGCATTGCAGCAAAATCATTTCAAGAAGTGTCCTAAACCATCAAATCCTGCATGCGACATAGTCTTAGAGTTTCAGCGTTTGCAGGAAAGCCATTCCAAGGTCTTCTACAGGCTTTAATTCCAATCTGAAGCACTGTCATAACACTGCGTGGTTCTGTGGAGCTAAATGGGAAGAACATGACACTGATACTGCTATGGTTAGGAGTTCCACTCGCTAAGGAGCTCAATAGGTAGAGCATGACCCTAAACTCCCAAGAGGTAGATGGGACTAATCGTATGTCCACACTGCGAGCAAAACGACAAGCAACAAGTGACCGGAAGTCCATTCATTTCCTATAGACCAACCAGGGAACCATGGCTGATGTGTGGACGTCAACAAGCTTGTCAGTCAAGAAACGTTGGTCACGGATGGATTTTCACACTCATCAACAACCAGTAAGATATTCCCGCTTCCTTGTTTCCCTGCTGAGTGACTTCAGTTCATAATCAATCATTGGAAAGTATAAACTTCTCAGGAACGATGATTTAAGAACAACTGCATCCGTCGTTAGGTTGGATGGTAAGCTCTAATGTAATGTCGTCGAGTTTCTTTCTGTTTATTTTCCATTCATGCTAGCTAATTAGCGATACCAAAGCAGCAGCACTTGAAAGGCAGTGAAAAATACATGGTTTGTATTTTTCACTGCTGCACAAGACCACTACAAAGACGCAATTGGAGCCCCCAAAATGGTCAGAATAGACCCCAGAGTTGGGGGTTCGTCTCCCACTGGGGACAAACCATTCTGTGTAGTCATGGTAAGTAAGGCGCTTTGGAGAAAAGACCAAACGGCTGCATGCTGTATGTCTGCAGGATTTGATGATGCAGGCCAGTTCAGTGGCGTACAACCACACACCTTCACACTGGCAGGTTGTGGTTTGTGTGTACCTACAGTCCTCACCTCCACGGTCGGGGTTGTAAATATTCATTTGGCGCGTATCGGCCTTTAGGGATTAATCCCCGAACGACGGATAAAATACAGAACACAAAACTACACGAGTGGCATGTTAACTCCATTATATAAAGTCCCAGGTATTGCCCACAGGAGACTAATGGCTTTTTATCAAGGATCCCTGGAGGGCTGCAGCCCCACACCTCCAACAGCACGGCTTCCATTAACGCAAGGCAGGTTCAGTTCAAGAGCACATTTTCCAAAATGCACCTGCTTTAAAAGTAAAATGAATGACATTAGTGAGACAAACAACCCACGCTTTCGCTCTCTAGCTTCCACAAAGAGCCACCTTGAAGACTATGCTGCTGGTTGTAATGAAAAGCTTTCTTCTGTTGCAGTTCTAATTGACATAGTTGACATGGCTGCTGACAGTAAAGCTGTTAAATGTCACACAGCTGCAGAAATTGGATCTTTTTTTAATGACCTGCAAAATGTGGTGAAATGTTAAGATACAAAATTGGCAGCATTCAAAAAGGGAATTACGACCAACCATCCGGGCTCCAGTTTCCATCACGCTGCCTCAATACAAGGTCACTTAACTCCACGTCCTTGTTAAAGCAGAAGTACAAACAGACTCATCATCAAACAGCTGCTTTCAAGTGAGTCACATTTACATTTCAATCTAGTTCATTAAGCACAGACATTGTAATCCACAATGTATTTTACAGAAACAGATCGGCATTAGCTCTACTGCACACACTTCAAAACAACAGGTTCAGTGTTTACACGTCGCCGCCGAACCAAGCTCACAACACAACTATGCTGCAGTCAGGCCACGGCGCTGGTAAGGCACCTTGAACAGTGAAGTCATGAAAAACTTATTTCAACAACAACAGCAAAAAAAACTAAACAAAACAAAAAAAAAAAGACTAAATGTGGTTCACTGCAGCGGCGGTAGTAGCTGGGCAGGATTGGCATACTGCGAAGGAGAGGTGGGTCTACTGTGACCCCACATCACATTCATTTCAGTGGTGATTAGGCTGAAAGTTGGGTATCCTCCAAATTCCCAGAAAAGCAGGTGGGCAGACTTGTGCATCCTCCCCCCCACTTCTACTTTCACTTTTGGCTTTAAATTAGTGTACCGCTGATTGGCAAGCTTAACATTAAAACAACAACAACAGAATAAGAAAACGCCAACACTGCCATTTTCACTTCTTCACTAAAACCATTTTTTCCCTCCCCCAGCCACCATTACTGAGAGGGACCTCTATTTTGTTCTCAGCGGTGTGAGCCTGGACCCAGCAGTGTCTAATCTATCCTCCACTTTACCTCCTACCTGTGTCAGCACATCTCTGGCTTTATTGCGCCGGCCGTGATCTCGCAATGCTGTCCCAATTTGACAACCAAGAAGAGGCGGTGGATGATGAAGCGAGAGAAACCTCCACTGGGATGGACCATTAAAAACCACACTCTGTTTTGTATTGCATGATGACGGGTCATAAGTGTGATTAGTATTATTATTTTCATTCAAAAATACAGATGACTGCATCCTCTGGATCCTGTATAGCTGGTGAATTCAATAATATTTCCACATTCCATCAGGGTTTTTATTTTCACACCAGCAGCTTTTGTCAGAGCTAGTGTCACTTTTTTTCAAATGGTCGAGATCTCATTTTCAACTGTCAACCTCTCTGTCAGAGCTCGGTATGAATCAACCATATCTTTATGAACGTCAGCATTAACCACCATCAGCCGCCATTCTTCATCTTCTTTTTCCTTTTTTATATCATGTAGGCGCACTAACAAATATGAGCATTTCTAAAGAAGTCAATAGTTCTATTTCTAAATGGTACTTTACACACTGGAAGAAAAATCGTGACCTGGAGTTCACCCTGTCTCTGAAAGATAGATTGTCGCTTTGTAACAGCATTTTGTCCACCAAGGACCTAAGTTACCTACTCTCCTTTAAAAAGCACCTCTTCCTTTTTTACTATCAATCATTTGGTGAGAATAGGCGTCACATTTGACTTCCTTTTGGAAGTAAACTCTTTCAATGCAAAGTAACTGAATGTAGGTGAAACAGCTGGTCACCCTCCACAGACTGACTCCAGTAGATCATTTTCTCATGTCCACCTGTTTGTCACCACTGGAGATGATTAAAGGATCATTCTGGTATTTTTAAACCTGGGCCCTCTCGCGAGATTTCAGAGCGAGACTTCTGTGTCTGGTTCAACAAAGGTCTATCTCTGTAGGGATCCTTTCCGTAATGTTGTCAGACACTTCCAATAACAACCTGAGCCTGTCAGTGGCAAAAACAAGCACTTTGTTTTTATAATTTATGTGAATTTGTTTTTTAGATTTATATTTTTGACTTGTTTCTTCTTATATTTTTGACTTGTTTTTCTTCTGTTAAATGTTACACCATCAGATCAAGGCAAATTCCTTGTATGTGTAAACTTACTTGGCAATAAACCCCCATTCTGATTCTGATTCTGATTCTGATTCAGTGGATGTACTTTCATCGGGTGCAGCTGCCCCAAAGGATTACGTTGCAGCCATTGCAGCCTGTTTCGCGGCTGCTGGCTGAGACGATCTACTGGATCAATTCCAAAACTTTTTAGTCATTCAGACCCCAAAACATGTAAACATAGGGCCCAGGTTTAAAAATACCAGAATTATCCTTTAAGTTTTCAGATGTGCTTGGGGTCTATCTCTTAATTTGAGTGAAGAGTCCCCAGAGGAGTTTCATTAGGAAAACATCAGAACTACAGCTAACTGAATAAACCTCTATGCTGTCACAATGACGGCTACCACGGCGACTGCTTTGAACGTATTACAGCTGCATGTTACAGCTGCGTCTCAGTCACAGTCACACACACATGCGCGCGCACACACATAGGCTCTGGCTTGTGATTGTACTTTCTTGTTTGTATCTTTTCTTCTTATCTGTATTTATTTTTTGAACTTGAGCTTTGAACTTTTCTTGACCACAGACTACATTCATCCATTCATGTTACCTCAAAACACAATATGCTGCATTCAGTATTATCATGGTTTTATCAAATGCACCAAGCACTTTCACAGTAAAAAATATCCACTTCCAAGTACTGCAACTTATCTATTAGGTCAGCTATGTTGAATTATGAGAGTAAAGTACATAATGTATTACCATTTTATTATATCTCTAATAACTTTAATAGCTATTGACAAAAACTGCGGTTAGCTCACTCTGTGCTCAGCCAGCAATTACCAAACAAATTAGACTCTGCGATTGTGAGAAGCCCTGTTGTTTGGTGTGTATTAAAAGCGCGGCTGATTCTTATTGGAAAAACATTGTAGAAAGTGAGGCAAAGCCTCATTACCAGGTTGGTTTACTTGTTTTTCGGCCAGGTCCCATTGTGTGAAACAGCATTTCAGATGAGCCAAGGCCTCTGCCTTGGTTCCGCGGTCGGCAGAGCAGTGTCCTTGGTACTGTCATGGGGCGCCGTGTTGTTGGCCTTCATGCTCTATGAAACTCCTCCCTGCACCACATTCCCCCTCCAAACTCACTAATGAGGCAGAGCCAGGAATCAGACAGCTGAAAGGGCTAAAATGTGCTTCTGAGGGGTGTTGTCGTGTGTGTGGGGGCCGGCCAATTTAACACCCCCCCCATCAGCTTCCCAATTTGTTTCAAGCTAAGTCTCCCATAGGTGTCTGGTCCGTCCGGCAGGTTCTGGCCAGTACCACAGGAAAGAGGGACTTCCATTTTCCCCTTGATAGATTCAAGTGGGCCTTCCACTGTGGCCAGTTCTCATGCCCTGGAAATAATTCCTTGAAAGCCTTGAAAAAAAACAAAAACTCCTGTAGAAGTAAAACCATGTGGTAATTAACTGACGGTGACATTTGCACACAACACACGCAGCATTTAAAGTCAGAATACTTTCATTTGAACTATTTGATAATGCCATTGAAGCTTTCTCCGTTCCTCAACATTCACATTTCTAATTTTGTTCTAACATTTGACCAACTAAGCTTTCCTGCTGTATTTATGCAGTGCTCTGGTGGGATTGAAGCTCTTTATGGAGACTATAATACAACGCTGACACTCCCATTTCAATGGTTCACTATTCTACCTATAAACTGAGCTCCATTAAGTCCAATAAACTAAATGCTTTGTGATCCATCATCGCCCTCTTTCTATTTTCAGCCTTTGCTGCTGAAAACCTCTGAGCATCACTCCAATAAAACCATGCAGGCGAGTCGGAAAGCGGAGCGGCAGATAATGTTACTGTTTAACGCACGGAGGGGTCGCAAAGGTTCCTGCAATGTTGAGGAATTGATGGGGAGTGTGGGGGAGAGAGAGGTGACAGAGCCGCCGCCGCCGCTCCATATCACAGGAATAATTCATGTAGAGGAAAAAAAAAACAACAATCTTGCGACATCTGCCTCTGGTGGTGATTACTATTTTCACAGTTGCCACTTCCAGCGAGAGCAGTGGTGTCTCTCTCAACGCTCGTCTTGGAGACATAGGAATAACAGCTTTTGATTGATATTCTGGGTGTGGCGGTGCTTACCGGCAAAATTGCACGTCTAAACAAAAATATGGTCTATTGAAATTCTGATTCAGGCGTGCCCTAGTTTTCCCTCATATACATTTATATTGTTTGGGGCGGGGCTTGGGAACGGGGACTTATCGTATAAGATATTATCTTATAAGTAAGTGTGTGCCAGGCAAGTACCTTTCTCTCTTCCTTGGCGCTATGATATCTCGGCTGCTAAGAGAGACAGGCAATCTAGATAATAAATTCTGTCCTGTAATCAGCTTTTTGTTTGCATGGCTGACAGGAGCATCGCTGGTGAAATAGTTCCACTGCATGGCGAAGATAACATTAGACATTTTCTGCAGGAGAATCTGTGTGATCACGGAGAGAAAATGACACTTGTAGGTAGTTCTCTGTGTCAAAGTAAATTTGGTGAAATTATGATTTTATCATAATGGAAATTCATTCTTCAGTTCATTTTCAATTCCTCCTACGCTGCGTCGAGAACATGTTATCGCCGTGTTCACTGCTTTTACTTGAGATCTCTTCATGTTTAATTTTAGTGAGGTGATTCTGCAAAAGGCGCGGAAATTTGATAGAAGAGTTCAGCAGGCTAGGGCGCATGGCGTGCTCACGTTGTCTTGG